>JBAIZL010000003.1:147774087-147781587 GCA_036971475.1 Prosapia bicincta | reverse complement strand
TTTCACACAAAAATGCAAAACTTAATAACAAAAATCCGTGTAAACGTGCCCCGGTCTCTCCTACGTGACAAAAGAGCAGCCTACTACCCCTAATCATATTTATTACCTTTGCCACATGCTCGTAACGCCCGATGGTTCCTGTATTCTCCCCTCCCATGACTATAGTTCATTACTCTTTATTTATTCGACCAAAACTTGATTTCCAAACATATGCAATCTTTAGCAGGACAGATAACAGTACTAGAGTCTGAATTTTTCAGGCCAGAACAGACGTTTTCGGAAGACGAAACGTTTAAATGGTCTTATTTCGTGATGATAGCACTTTGCTATCATTAATATTAGGCTACATATTATCAAATAAACTAAGTACTGTATTTAAGTTGCTATCAGCACTTAAAAATTTTATTCCAACTTAAACTTATTTTGGTGTCATCTCGAATGGTTATTGGTAATAAATATTCTTCTTTCAAACGAGACTATAATGCCATTCTTTGTTAAGGCTTACTTATGGTAGCCTAATAAATGTTTTTTCCCAAGAGAGACTTTAACGAACGCCTTTGTTAAGGATTACTTTTTATAATATCTGTTCTACTTCCAAAGGAGACTTTAATGCTCGCCTTTGTTGAGATTGATTTTGATAATAACTATTCTTCTTCCAAAGGAGACTTTAATGCCCCCCTTTATTGACGAGTGCTTTGGGTAGTAACTGTTCTCTTCCAAAGGAGACTCTAATGACCTCCTTTGTTGTGGATTACTTTTGGTAATAACAGTTCTCCTTCCAAGGAATACATAAATGCCCGCCCTTTGTTGAGTATTGCTTTTGGTAATAACTGTTCTTCTTTCAAACGAGACTATAATGCCATCCTTTGTTGAGGCTTACTTTTGGTAACAAATGTATTTCCCAAAAGAGACTTTAACACTCGCCTTTGTTGAGGATTACTTTTGGTAATAACTGTTCTTCTTCCCAAAGAGACTTTAATGCTCACCTTCTTGAGATTGGTTTGGTAATAACTGTTCTTCTTCCAAAGGAGACTTTAATCCTCGCCTTTGTCGTGGATTACTTTTGGTAAAAACTGTTCTTCCAAAGGAGACTTTAATACCCGCTTTTGTTGAGGATTGCTTTTAGTAATAACTGTTCTTCTTCCCAAGGAGACTATAATGCTCACCTTTCTTGAGATTGGTTTTGATAATAACTGTTCTTCTTCAAAAGGAGACTTTAATCCTCGCCTTTGTTGAAGTGGTGTGTTCTGAGGTTTATTCAAGTTTAATCCGAATCTAGGAGTGTCTGGAGGCAAGGAAGGCTCTAATAATGTGCCTTTAATTCAGATTCTCTCCTAATTAAATTTTTATATATATATGGGTCATATGATGTTACGCCTAAATAAGAGGTACGTAATATTTTTGTATCCTGAGGTTAATTTTCAAATTATGTAATTTAAATATAAAACGTTGAAACATCCAGACAAGAAAGGTAATGCATTTCCCCAACCATAGTTCTAGTAAAAGAGGTATAGTAGAAAAATACTCAAAATTCCAGTTATAAATGCTTTATCGTATGTTTTAAAGTAGGCTATATCTGAGATGTAAACTCGTTTTAGTAATTGTCGACTTTGATAGGTAGGCCTAATGACGGCAGAGCCCGACTTTACCCGAAGAGAGCAGTAAATGTCGGAAGACGAGCAGTCAATGTTTGTTTCGCTTGAAAAGTGACTCATTTTATGCTCAGAACTTTTAACCTTTACATTTTTATAACCATATCTTAATTTTTATTAAGAACGGAAATTATTTTTTTTCTGATCATTAAATAGTATTTAGTAATTAATGTAGGCCTATAGCTACTATCATAATTACAGCATGCCTATAGGTACTATTACAATGTTAGCTATATTTAAATGGCAGGTTATTAAAAAGAATGAGTTATTTACCTATTTTAAATTTTATTACTATAGTACTAACAGAACCGTCTGTCTTTCCTTCTCTCTCACACACACTCACGCCCACAGGTAGGCCTACATAAATAATTAGGCCGTATTTGATTGGCATGTGAGTGCTATACTGACAATCGCATGCATTTATAGCAAGCACACACTACACCGCAGATTAACGAATGAAATAGGCCTACATTATCACTTCAACATGTACAAATTTGTGGTTCAAATGTGACTACATTTATAGAAAACATTCCTCAATATTTTGTTGCACAAAGATCCATTTGACGAGATAAAAATTTGTTTTATCATACAATTTCCTCGTAGGATTTGTTGTTCAAGGCGATCAGCGGGACGTTTTCACTGGAACTTATAAGTAATGTACTGATTCATTACGCTTTGGGTCCGTTAGTGATATTTATAATAAACATGAATAATTTCCTTCGTTAAAGCAATTAATAAGGTTTAAAATGTAAAAACAGGTAAATTACTTATTTTTTCTAGAAGATACTTCAAGTTCTTTCTGTTAGAAAAAAAGAAAAAAGAAAGTAGTTTCCTGTCCTAAAAAAATTGCATGTCTTTCATAAATATATAACTTGACTAACCTTAAGATTTGTTATAGAATATAGAGCGTAAAATAAACGTAAAATGAATCATTTGTAAATTGAATCGCGATCTTTCTTAAAACAGTTCTATCTTCCGACATTTTCCGCTCTCTTTCAGGTAAAATCGAGGTCTGTCGACATAGTGGCACGAAAAATGCGTACAGCGAAATATGCGTACATGAGTAAACAATAGCAATTGACGAGTGTAAGTCGTAAACTTGGCAAGCGAAAAAAGCGTACAATCCAGACTCCAGTTGTCAAACCTGGTCATCTACACCTAAACTATTTGCTAATAACTTTCAAGGTTTTGGATTTTCTCAGTCAAAATAGCCCAGAAAAGGGTTTCCACTTTGTCAGTGGTCACTTTTCGTTTAACCGATCAGATGGATAAGGTGATAAGTTCGATTTAATCGAAATAGACTTATCAAAAGAGGCTGAAACCTCTACTCCTATGCACGTGACACTGGACTTACACTTAGAAGGAAAGAGAAGAGAAAGAAAGTATATTAAATCGGACGAAAGAATTAAACAAAACAGTAAAAAATACCTTGAAAACAAAAACGAATGTTGTTTAATCTCTCTCCTGTATCAAAAAAAAAAAAAAATTGATTAGACTAGACCCAAGAAATCAGATTGTAAGATAAAATAAATTGGTCAAGTTGTAATATAGATTAAAGTTTTAAAAAATTAGGTAAAATGAAAAAAAATTAAAATAATCAAAGAACAAACCTACCGAGGCCACAAGATGTTTTTAAATACACCAAAATGATAGCTAAACATATCTATAACATTTTGCCAGTCCAAAGCCTGGAAAAGTGTGATGGCAATCATGTATAATAGATAAAGTTTTAAAGAATCTCCAGTCCCGAGAAACTAAGCGACATCAATGTTTAGTTCAGAGATAAACTTATTTATGCGGATGTAGGACAGTCTGCCAGCCACCCTTAGGTTTGACGAGGGTAGCCAGGTAGTTAATCCATTTTAGGACTTACTGCCAGTCAGCCCCCCTTTTCTCTCTCACTCTCTGAAAAAGGGGAAGTGAGATAAAGAGAAGGAATAACCTAACCTAACCTAACCTAACCTAACCTAACCTAACCTAACCCATTGCTATTGTCTATGGCAAACCCTCAAGAAATGAAAATAATGTAAAGTAAACTGTGAAATATTAGATGTAAACACACTACACCAAACAACACGAACAAATACTTACAGCTTATTTACAAAAATTAACTCATGACTTTACTATTTTAACATCTGGCACACAAGGTATTTACTTTTAAAAAGGTTCCTAGGAGGCTCTATGAAAAAAAAAAAAAAAATATATATATATATATATATATATATATATATATATATATATATATATTTGCACAAGGTTTCACATTGAGGTGATCATTTTAAGTATATGGACTGGTTGTTTGTAGTGTTATTTACGTTCATGGCTAAATTAACTAATTTGTATGTAAAGTAAAGCAAAGTGGTATAAACTAAAGTATTTAAAATTGTAAAACTAACAAATAACAAATGAGGTGACTAAAATAATGTAAGCTATTAGCGTTACATCGGGCATTTCATCCGGTCATGTAAGACAATAGTATTTTAAGAATGGTTTAGTCATGTGTCATTTACAACCACACTTGTGCGAAGTTTATACGAGTCAGAGCTTTCTCTTCTTCTCTCGCAACCCCCTCCCCTACATCCACTGTAACCACCACAATGTACCTGCGGCTGGCATATTGTCCGGCCCCTGCTTCTTGACAGGGGACATAAACCGCCGCTGGCAGACTGTCCGTTTCCCCATTTATGTAGCTCAATGATTTTAAAAGATCCGTGTTTGCCTATACGTTGTATGCATTTTTTGCCTGTCACAATATACTGACATCATAGCTTACCCTCGTCATCTGACAAAATTTGATCCTGAACGCATCTTTCGCAATATTCCTGCCGAACGCATCTTTCGTGTATTCTGTCGACACTCCCGGATCGCTAACAACATACGTTTACTATTCTGTTCATACAAAAAAAATTTGGCTTTTTATAAACTTAAATTGAACGAAACATTTTAATAAGAACATTTGAACTGGCTAAGTTTTCACCAAGTGACGTAAGCCATGACGACAAATTTATTCCAATATGTAGGCCTAAATCTGCTTCGTGGCTAATTAGCCTATTAGAATGGATATTGGCAAGTCTAGTTGTGGCAGCATTCACTTACAATTACTCATGTTAAGTTACCTCCTTTCCACTTGTAATATTAACATAATGCTAAACACAATAAAGTATACAGCACCCGAACAATTCTATTTACAAGACTCATCTCTACATCTTTTATTTTTCAAAAGGATTTACAGAATGGTCAATACATTAAAAATTTTATAAGGAAATATTAAACGGAAATGTTATTGATACCTAGTTTAGAAACACTTTTAAAAACGTTTTTGGAATATTCAATGCATAACCAAACGTTTATTTACAGGATTTATCTTTACGTATTTTAAGTTAGAAAAATATTTTCAGAACGGGTAATACATAACTTAAAAATATTTTACTGTTAAATAGGCCTACCCATTGGGAATGTCTGCCACTTAAATAACTTGTAAGCCACTTGTAATTACAACCTTTCATAGTTTAATAATGAAACGTTTAATGATGATATTTTGATGCTTTAGGTCATTATTTTCAATCTATCATACAATGTTAACCCTTTTAAATCCCCCTTTTATTATAATTTTTTTTAAAACATCGTTTACTGATATTTTCATGTGATTCTGAATATAAATAAATTCACATATAATTAATTTCTTTTCACAATGTATTTAACTTTCAAATAGCTTTTCTACCCTTGTAAACTACCATTACTTAGGTAGTATGTGACAAGTACAACTTTTAGGAAGTTTGAGACAAGTTTAAAACCTCAATTACCGTTTGTAGATTGTTTTCTAACGTCACAAATTTCATTCTAACAAGACTTGATATAAAAGTTAAACGTCCTCATGCAACACACACACACACACACACACACACGCGCGCGCGCGCGCGCGAGCGCGCGCGCACGCACCACTGTTTTACAATTGGACTACTAATTGCACATTTTCAGATTTTTGCTTCAGTATTTAAATCAACTAACGAATTAATAATAATAATAAATTGTTTACGGGCGTTAGTGACAACAGCGAACATGGGACCCCGCTCACTAAAGTCCCCTCTTAATAAGCTAACTTCTAACTATACGTTACGCCATTTCTGCACCTCTTTAGCAGCACTTTGGCCTGGAAAAATCATAAAGGGTCCTTGAGGTTTGTCTTTTCATTCATTTTTAAAGCAATTTGGAGTAAAGTTAAACCTCACAATAACTTAAGATTAGTAAATACTGAATCGATAGAAATATACACTATTTGAACGTTTGATAGACTATAGGGTAAGGCTATTTGCAAACGTCCAAATGGGATTGAATTACCACCTGTAGCGAATTGATCCAAGGCTAATCAGCTAATTTCCATGTCAGCAAAATAAAATTCGATGTTAGTGAATTAAAAAACGAGTACTGAACGATCCTACATTGTAACCTGTGTCACGGCATGAATGCATTACATACCTAATACCGTGCAAGGACACTGGAATAAGCTAGTACTATATGGTGAAAATATAAAATAAATTTGCACAACCTCGCAATAAAACGTTTAACCGTAGTTATAGGCAATTCGACTTACCACCTCATAGTGATTATAATAACGTAATTATCGAATTTATAGATGCAATCGATAGTGGCAAAAATTGTCTCGTTGCGGAGAACGACTTCAACAACTTGAAAATAATAATAAAAATTTCAAGTGACACGCAATAAATTTGAAATTTTTAAATAAATACAATACCACCCCATTTTACAACACACAAAAGTCTTTTATAGATCAAGAGATTCTAATAAAAAAAATATTATGTTGCAATACATTAGAATCATACTATAATGTGAAATAGATTGATGAATTTTTTTTTCAAATAACGTTTGCTAAGTTAATACAACTTGTTAACGAGTGAGGTAGCCTCTGTTTTAGTAATCACCCCATGCTTTTATGTCGCCGCACGAATAAAAGTTTAACGCTTTCAATTGTTTACCTCGTGAATTAAATATTTCTGTTAATTTTAAAACCAAATTCATCCTAACCGGGTAGTTTGGGGCTATTTTTTAATGCAGTGCTCTGTTCTGTGAAAAATCGCGAATTTTGTGTTTATTATTCCTGAGAAGGAATTTTACCTTTCTTCAAAGATTTTGTGAGCTCGCCACCAGGTTTTATTATTTTTTCGTGATCGTGAAGGCTTTCCGCATCACTGTTAATATTTTGTGTGTGTAAAACTATCGATTACCTCCAGAAAACTGAATAATTATCGGAACAGCATTTAGCCATTACATTATTATGGAGACACGAGGGGGCCTGGCTTTATAGTATTATGTAGATAATATTGTATTGATAATTTATAGGTTACTAAATTCTAAACTATTCTGAAAAAATCACTTAAATAAGGAAATTCAATTGCCCATAATAGTGCAGGAGTTAGAGAAAGAAAACTACAATATCTTTGTTATACATTTATTACACATATTTCACCTCACAATGATACATAAACTGGCCACAATTATGTAACATCTCACATTGCTAAAGCGAAATGTGCCGAATTTTATCAGTATGACTATAGATATTAAATAAAATGTGTTTAAATTGTACGATTTTAAGCGCTACTGCGAGACCAGGCGAAAAGGGAAAATGAGCCGTCCGTTCCAACCTGTCCGATATTTTAGAATGATATAAAGATAAAAGTTGGTCTTCGATCGTGGCAAGGCACATTGCGGAATTGTGGTCAGCCGAGGCTTCATGGTCAAGGTGAGCCAATGGTCTTATATAATTCACTTATGCTCCTCAGAATAAACTTGTGGTCCACCTTCCTTCAATCGGTGCTGTTTTTATTGTTCA
>JBAIZL010000003.1:147754087-147771587 GCA_036971475.1 Prosapia bicincta | reverse complement strand
TGAGGATTTAGTATAGATAGTTTTAGTTAGTGATTATATATTGTATTGGGGTGTTGGGTGTATTAATCGGAATATCGTCTCTGTGCTCATTGTACTTTTAAAAATATTTTCACAAAAAATATAGCCTATGTTTTGTGTGTATGTTTACATCTGCTCATTTATGTAGGCCTAATCTCCACATTTCCAATATAGTTTGTCAAAAACGTAAAAAATTTATTTTAAAACTAGTAGAAGCAAAATAGTTTCATAGTTGCAAAATACTTATGTTTCGGATCTGAAATACTAATTAGAGGCTTACATAGGCTATAAGGGCGTAAATTTAATACAAACGTATGTACGTTGACATATATTTCACAGTTCGGATGTGTGAAGTTTTCTATTCTTCTAAAAAGATATCGTTCATGTATGTGCGGAGATTGGCGCTTTGTGGTTATGAAAGGTAAGCAAAGCCTGATCTTGCGTTATGGTTTGCGAGTGCTGTGGTATGTTCTTTGTATCGTTCATGTATTTGTGGAGCTTGACGCTTTGTGGTTTGTGACTACAAGAGGTTAGCAAAGTCTGATCTTGTGTTATGGTTTGCGAGTGGTGTGGTATGTTCTTGGTATCGTTCATGTATTTGTGGAGCTTGTCGCTTTGTGGTTTGTGGCTACAAGAGGTTAGCAAAGTCTGATCTTGCGTTACGGTTTGCGAGTGCTGTGATATGTTCTTGGTATCGTTCATGTATTTGTGGAGTTTGACGCTTTGTGGTTTGTGACTACAAGAGGTTAGCAAAGTCTGATCTTGTGTTATGGTTTGCGAGTGCTGTGATATGTTCTAGGTATCGTTCATGTATTTGTGGAGCTTGTCGCTTTGTGATTTGTGACTACAAGAGGTTAGCAAAGTCTGATCTTGCGTTATGTTTTGCGAGTGCTGTGATATGTTCTTGGTATCGTTCATGTATTTGTGGAGCTTGACGCTTTGTGGTTTGTGGCTACAAGAGGTTAGCAAAGCCTGATCTTATGTTATGGTTTGCGAGTGCTGTGATATGTTCTTGGTATCGTTCATGTATTTGTGGAGCTTGACGCTTTGTGGTTTGTGGCTACAAGAGGTTAGCAAAGTCTGATCTTGCGTTATGGTTTGCGAGTGCTGTGATATGTTCTTGGTATCGTTCATGTATTTGTGGAGCTTGACGCTTTGTGGTTTGTGGCTACAAGAGGTTAGCAAAGCCTGATCTTATGTTATGGTTTGCGAGTGCTGTGATATGTTCTTGGTATCGTTCATGTATTTGTGGAGCTTGACGCTTTGTGGTTTGTGGCTACAAGAGGTTAGCAAAGCCTGATCTTGCGTTATGGTTTGCGAGTGCTTGTGATATGTTCTTGGTATCGTTCACGTATTTGTGGAGATTGACGCTTTGTGGTTTGTGGCTACAAGAGTTAGTAAAGCCTGATCTTGTGTTATGGTTTGCGAGTGCTGTGGTATGTAGTTGGTATCGTTCGTGTATTTGTGGAGCTTGACGCTTTGTGGTTTGTGGCTACAAGAGGTTAGCAAAGTCTGATCTTGCGTTATGGTTTGCGAGTGCTGTGATATGTTCTTGGTATCGTTCATGTATTTGTGGAGCTTGACGCTTTGTGGTTTGTGGCTACAAGAGGTTAGCAAAGCCTGATCTTATGTTATGATTTGCGAGTGCTGTGATATGTTCTTGGTATCATTCATGTATTTGTGGAGCTTGTCGCTTTGTGGTTTGTGACTACAAGAGGTTAGCAAAGCCTGATCTTATGTTATGGTTTACGAGTGCTGTGGTATGTTCTTTGTAACGTTCATGTATTTGTGGAGCTTGTCGCTTTGTGGTTTGTGGTAATGAGAAGTTAGCAAAGTCTGATCTTGCGTTATGGTTCACGAGTGCTGTGGTATGCTCTTTATATCGTTCATGTATTTGTGGAGCTTGACACTTTGTGGTTTGTGGTTACAAGAGGTTAGCAAAGTCTGATCTTGCGTTATGGTTTGCGAGTGCTGTGGTATGTTCTTTGTAACGTTCACGTATTTGTGGAGCTGGACACTTTATGGTTTGTGGTTACAAGAGGTTATCAAATTCTGATCTTGCAGTATGGTTTGCGAGTACTGTGGTATGTTCTTTGTAACGTTCATGTATTTGCGATGCTTGACGCTTTGTGGTTTGTGGCTACAAGAGGTTAGCAAAGCCTGATCTTGTGTTATTGTTTGCGAGTGCTGTGATATGTTCTTGGTATCGTTCATGTATTTGTGAAGCTTGACGCTTTGTGGTTTGTGGCGACAAGAGGTTAGCCAAGTCTGATCTTGTGTTATGGTTTGCGATTGCTGTGGTATGTTCTTTGTGTCGTTCATGTATTTGTGGAGCTTGACACTTTGTGGTTTGTGGCTACAAGTGGTTAACAAAGTCTGATCTTGCGTTATGGTTTGCGAGTTCTGTGATATGTTCGTGGTACCGTTCATGTATTTGTGAAGTTTGACGCTTTGTGGTTTGTGGCTACAAGAGGTTAAGAAAGCCTGATCTTGTGTTATGGTTTGCAAGTGCTGTGATATGTTCTTGGTATCGTTCATGTATTTGTGGAGCTTGTCGCTTTGTGGTTTGTGACTACAAGAGGTTAGCAAAGCCTGATCTTGCGTTATGGTTTGCGAGTGCTGTGGTATGTTATTTGTATCGTTCATGTATTTGTGGAGCTTGTCGCTTTGTGGTTTGTGGCTACAAGAGGTTAGTAAAGCCTGATCTTGTGTTATGGTTTGCGAGTGCTTGTGATATGTTCTTGGTATCGTTCATGTATTTGTGGAGCTTGTCGCTTTGTGGTTTGTGGCTACAAGAGGTTAGCAAAGTCTGATCTTGCGTTATGGTTTGCGAGTGCTGTGGTATGTTCTTGGTATCGTTCATGTATTTGTGGAGCTTGTCGCTTTGTGGTTTGTGGTTACAAGAGGTTATCAAAGTCTGATCTTGCGTTATGGTTTGCAAGTGCTGTGATATGTTCTTGGTATCGTTCATGTATTTGTGGAGTTTGACGCTTTGTGGTTTGTGACTACAAGAGGTTAGCAAAGTCTGATCTTGTGTTATGGTTTGCGAGTGCTGTGGTATGTTCTTTGTATCGTTCATGTATTTGTGGAGCTTGACGCTTTGTGGTTTGTGACTACAAGAGGTTAGCAAAGTCTGATCTTGTGTTATGGTTTGCGAGTGGTGTGGTATGTTCTTGGTATCGTTCATGTATTTGTGGAGCTTGTCGCTTTGTGGTTTGTGGCTACAAGAGGTTAGCAAAGTCTGATCTTGCGTTACGGTTTGCGAGTGCTGTGATATGTTCTTGGTATCGTTCATGTATTTGTGGAGCTTGACGCTTTGTGGTTTGTGGCTACAAGAGGTTAGCAAACTCTGATCTTGCGTTATGGTTTGCGAGTGCTGTGATATGTTCTTGGTATCGTTCATGTATTTGTGGAGCTTGACGCTTTGTGGTTTGTGGCTACAAGAGGTTAGCAAAGTCTGATCTTGCGTTATGGTTTGCGAGTGCTGTGATATGTTCTAGGTATCGTTCATGTATTTGTGGAGATTGACGCTTTGTGGTTTGTGGCTACAAGAGGTTAGCAAAGCCTGATCTTATGTTATGATTTGCGAGTGCTGTGATATGTTCTTGGTATCATTCATGTATTTGTGGAGCTTGTCGCTTTGTGGTTTGTGACTACAAGAGGTTAGCAAAGCCTGATCTTAGGTTATGGTTTACGAGTGCTGTGGTATGTTCTTTGTAACGTTCATGTATTTGTGGAGCTTGTCGCTTTGTGGTTTGTGGTAATGAGAAGTTAGCAAAGTCTGATCTTGCGTTATGGTTCACGAGTGCTGTGGTATGCTCTTTATATCGTTCATGTATTTGTGGAGCTTGACACTTTGTGGTTTGTGGTTACAAGAGGTTAGCAAAGTCTGATCTTGCGTTATGGTTTGCGAGTGCTGTGGTATGTTCTTTGTAACGTTCACGTATTTGTGGAGCTGGACACTTTATGGTTTGTGGTTACAAGAGGTTATCAAATTCTGATCTTGCAGTATGGTTTGCGAGTACTGTGGTATGTTCTTTGTAACGTTCATGTATTTGCGATGCTTGACGCTTTGTGGTTTGTGGCTACAAGAGGTTAGCAAAGCCTGATCTTGTGTTATTGTTTGCGAGTGCTGTGATATGTTCTTGGTATCGTTCATGTATTTGTGAAGCTTGACGCTTTGTGGTTTGTGGCGACAAGAGGTTAGCCAAGTCTGATCTTGTGTTATGGTTTGCGATTGCTGTGGTATGTTCTTTGTGTCGTTCATGTATTTGTGGAGCTTGACACTTTGTGGTTTGTGGCTACAAGTGGTTAACAAAGTCTGATCTTGCGTTATGGTTTGCGAGTTCTGTGATATGTTCGTGGTACCGTTCATGTATTTGTGAAGTTTGACGCTTTGTGGTTTGTGGCTACAAGAGGTTAAGAAAGCCTGATCTTGTGTTATGGTTTGCAAGTGCTGTGATATGTTCTTGGTATCGTTCATGTATTTGTGGAGCTTGTCGCTTTGTGGTTTGTGACTACAAGAGGTTAGCAAAGCCTGATCTTGCGTTATGGTTTGCGAGTGCTGTGGTATGTTATTTGTATCGTTCATGTATTTGTGGAGCTTGTCGCTTTGTGGTTTGTGGCTACAAGAGGTTAGTAAAGCCTGATCTTGTGTTATGGTTTGCGAGTGCTTGTGATATGTTCTTGGTATCGTTCATGTATTTGTGGAGCTTGTCGCTTTGTGGTTTGTGGCTACAAGAGGTTAGCAAAGTCTGATCTTGCGTTATGGTTTGCGAGTGCTGTGGTATGTTCTTGGTATCGTTCATGTATTTGTGGAGCTTGTCGCTTTGTGGTTTGTGGTTACAAGAGGTTATCAAAGTCTGATCTTGCGTTATGGTTTGCAAGTGCTGTGATATGTTCTTGGTATCGTTCATGTATTTGTGGAGTTTGACGCTTTGTGGTTTGTGACTACAAGAGGTTAGCAAAGTCTGATCTTGTGTTATGGTTTGCGAGTGCTGTGATATGTTCTAGGTATCGTTCATGTATTTGTGGAGCTTGTCGCTTTGTGGTTTGTGGCTACAAGAGGTTAGCAAAGTCTGATCTTGCGTTACGGTTTGCGAGTGCTGTGATATGTTCTTGGTATCGTTCATGTATTTGTGGAGTTTGACGCTTTGTGGTTTGTGACTACAAGAGGTTAGCAAAGTCTGATCTTGTGTTATGGTTTGCGAGTGCTGTGATATGTTCTAGGTATCGTTCATGTATTTGTGGAGCTTGTCGCTTTGTGGTTTGTGACTACAAGAGGTTAGCAAAGTCTGATCTTGCGTTATGTTTTGCGAGTGCTGTGATATGTTCTTGGTATCGTTCATGTATTTGTGGAGCTTGACGCTTTGTGGTTTGTGGCTACAAGAGGTTAGCAAACTCTGATCTTGCGTTATGGTTTGCGAGTGCTGTGATATGTTCTTGGTATCGTTCATGTATTTGTGGAGCTTGACGCTTTGTGGTTTGTGGCTACAAGAGGTTAGCAAAGTCTGATCTTGCGTTATGGTTTGCGAGTGCTTGTGATATGTTCTTGGTATCGTTCACGTATTTGTGGAGATTGACGCTTTGTGGTTTGTGGCTACAAGAGTTAGTAAAGCCTGATCTTGTGTTATGGTTTGCGAGTGCTGTGGTATGTAGTTGGTATCGTTCGTGTATTTGTGGAGCTTGACGCTTTGTGGTTTGTGGCTACAAGAGGTTAGCAAAGTCTGATCTTGCGTTATGGTTTGCGAGTGCTGTGATATGTTCTTGGTCGTTCATGTATTTGTGGAGCTTGACGCTTTGTGGTTTGTGGCTACAAGAGGTTAGCAAAGCCTGATCTTATGTTATGATTTGCGAGTGCTGTGATATGTTCTTGGTATCATTCATGTATTTGTGGAGCTTGTCGCTTTGTGGTTTGTGACTACAAGAGGTTAGCAAAGCCTGATCTTATGTTATGGTTTACGAGTGCTGTGGTATGTTCTTTGTAACGTTCATGTATTTGTGGAGCTTGTCGCTTTGTGGTTTGTGGTAATGAGAAGTTAGCAAAGTCTGATCTTGCGTTATGGTTCACGAGTGCTGTGGTATGCTCTTTATATCGTTCATGTATTTGTGGAGCTTGACACTTTGTGGTTTGTGGTTACAAGAGGTTAGCAAAGTCTGATCTTGCGTTATGGTTTGCGAGTGCTGTGGTATGTTCTTTGTAACGTTCACGTATTTGTGGAGCTGGACACTTTATGGTTTGTGGTTACAAGAGGTTATCAAATTCTGATCTTGCAGTATGCTTTGCGAGTACTGTGGTATGTTCTTTGTAACGTTCATGTATTTGCGATGCTTGACGCTTTGTGGTTTGTGGCTACAAGAGGTTAGCAAAGCCTGATCTTGTGTTATGGTTTGCGATTGCTGTGGTATGTTCTTTGTGTCGTTCATGTATTTGTGGAGCTTGACACTTTGTGGTTTGTGGCTACAAGTGGTTAACAAAGTCTGATCTTGCGTTATGGTTTGCGAGTTCTGTGATATGTTCGTGGTACCGTTCATGTATTTGTGAAGTTTGACGCTTTGTGGTTTGTGGCTACAAGAGGTTAAGAAAGCCTGATCTTGTGTTATGGTTTGCAAGTGCTGTGATATGTTCTTTGTATCGTTCATGTATTTGTGGAGCTTGTCGCTTTGTGGTTTGTGACTACAAGAGGTTAGCAAAGCCTGATCTTGCGTTATGGTTTGCGAGTGCTGTGGTATGTTATTTGTATCGTTCATGTATTTGTGGAGCTTGTCGCTTTGTGGTTTGTGGCTACAAGAGGTTAGTAAAGCCTGATCTTGTGTTATGGTTTGCGAGTGCTTGTGATATGTTCTTGGTATCGTTCATGTATTTGTGGAGCTTGTCGCTTTGTGGTTTGTGGCTACAAGAGGTTAGCAAAGTCTGATCTTGCGTTATGGTTTGCGAGTGCTGTGGTATGTTCTTGGTATCGTTCATGTATTTGTGGAGCTTGTCGCTTTGTGGTTTGTGGTTACAAGAGGTTATCAAAGTCTGATCTTGCGTTATGGTTTGCAAGTGCTGTGATATGTTCTTGGTATCGTTCATGTATTTGTGGAGTTTGACGCTTTGTGGTTTGTGACTACAAGAGGTTAGCAAAGTCTGATCTTGTGTTATGGTTTGCGAGTGCTGTGATATGTTCTAGGTATCGTTCATGTATTTGTGGAGCTTGACGCTTTGTGGTTTGTGACTACAAGAGGTTAGCAAAGTCTGATCTTGTGTTATGGTTTGCGAGTGGTGTGGTATGTTCTTGGTATCGTTCATGTATTTGTGGAGCTTGTCGCTTTGTGGTTTGTGGCTACAAGAGGTTAGCAAAGTCTGATCTTGCGTTACGGTTTGCGAGTGCTGTGATATGTTCTTGGTATCGTTCATGTATTTGTGGAGTTTGACGCTTTGTGGTTTGTGACTACAAGAGGTTAGCAAAGTCTGATCTTGTGTTATGGTTTGCGAGTGCTGTGATATGTTCTAGGTATCGTTCATGTATTTGTGGAGCTTGTCGCTTTGTGGTTTGTGACTACAAGAGGTTAGCAAAGTCTGATCTTGCGTTATGTTTTGCGAGTGCTGTGATATGTTCTTGGTATCGTTCATGTATTTGTGGAGCTTGACGCTTTGTGGTTTTTGGCTACAAGAGGTTAGCAAACTCTGATCTTGCGTTATGGTTTGCGAGTGCTGTGATATGTTCTTGGTATCGTTCATGTATTTGTGGAGCTTGACGCTTTGTGGTTTGTGGCTACAAGAGGTTAGCAAAGTCTGATCTTGCGTTATGGTTTGCGAGTGCTTGTGATATGTTCTTGGTATCGTTCACGTATTTGTGGAGATTGACGCTTTGTGGTTTGTGGCTACAAGAGTTAGTAAAGCCTGATCTTGTGTTATGGTTTGCGAGTGCTGTGGTATGTAGTTGGTATCGTTCGTGTATTTGTGGAGCTTGACGCTTTGTGGTTTGTGGCTACAAGAGGTTAGCAAAGTCTGATCTTGCGTTATGGTTTGCGAGTGCTGTGATATGTTCTTGGTATCGTTCATGTATTTGTGGAGCTTGACGCTTTGTGGTTTGTGGCTACAAGAGGTTAGCAAAGCCTGATCTTATGTTATGATTTGCGAGTGCTGTGATATGTTCTTGGTATCATTCATGTATTTGTGGAGCTTGTCGCTTTGTGGTTTGTGACTACAAGAGGTTAGCAAAGCCTGATCTTATGTTATGGTTTACGAGTGCTGTGGTATGTTCTTTGTAACGTTCATGTATTTGTGGAGCTTGTCGCTTTGTGGTTTGTGGTAATGAGAAGTTAGCAAAGTCTGATCTTGCGTTATGGTTCACGAGTGCTGTGGTATGCTCTTTATATCGTTCATGTATTTGTGGAGCTTGACACTTTGTGGTTTGTGGTTACAAGAGGTTAGCAAAGTCTGATCTTGCGTTATGGTTTGCGAGTGCTGTGGTATGTTCTTTGTAACGTTCACGTATTTGTGGAGCTGGACACTTTATGGTTTGTGGTTACAAGAGGTTATCAAATTCTGATCTTGCAGTATGGTTTGCGAGTACTGTGGTATGTTCTTTGTAACGTTCATGTATTTGCGATGCTTGACGCTTTGTGGTTTGTGGCTACAAGAGGTTAGCAAAGCCTGATCTTGTGTTATTGTTTGCGAGTGCTGTGATATGTTCTTGGTATCGTTCATGTATTTGTGAAGCTTGACGCTTTGTGGTTTGTGGCGACAAGAGGTTAGCCAAGTCTGATCTTGTGTTATGGTTTGCGATTGCTGTGGTATGTTCTTTGTGTCGTTCATGTATTTGTGGAGCTTGACACTTTGTGGTTTGTGGCTACAAGTGGTTAACAAAGTCTGATCTTGCGTTATGGTTTGCGAGTGCTGTGATATGTTCGTGGTACCGTTCATGTATTTGTGAAGTTTGACGCTTTGTGGTTTGTGGCTACAAGAGGTTAAGAAAGCCTGATCTTGTGTTATGGTTTGCAAGTGCTGTGATATGTTCTTGGTATCGTTCATGTATTTGTGGAGCTTGTCGCTTTGTGGTTTGTGACTACAAGAGGTTAGCAAAGCCTGATCTTGCGTTATGGTTTGCGAGTGCTGTGGTATGTTATTTGTATCGTTCATGTATTTGTGGAGCTTGTCGCTTTGTGGTTTGTGGCTACAAGAGGTTAGTAAAGCCTGATCTTGTGTTATGGTTTGCGAGTGCTTGTGATATGTTCTTGGTATCGTTCATGTATTTGTGGAGCTTGTCGCTTTGTGGTTTGTGGCTACAAGAGGTTAGCAAAGTCTGATCTTGCGTTATGGTTTGCGAGTGCTGTGGTATGTTCTTGGTATCGTTCATGTATTTGTGGAGCTTGTCGCTTTGTGGTTTGTGGTTACAAGAGGTTATCAAAGTCTGATCTTGCGTTATGGTTTGCAAGTGCTGTGATATGTTCTTGGTATCGTTCATGTATTTGTGGAGCTTGTCGCTTTGTGGTTTGTGACTACAAGATTTTAGCAAAGTCTGATCTTGCGTTATGGTTTGCGAGTGCTGTGATATGTTCTTGGTATCGTTCATGTATTTGTGAAGTTTGACGCTTTGTGGTTTGTGGCTACAAGAGGTTAAGAAAGCCTGATCTTGTGTTATGGTTTGCAAGTGCTGTGATATGTTCTTGGTATCGTTCATGTATTTGTGGAGCTTGTCGCTTTGTGGTTTGTGACTACAAGAGGTTAGCAAAGCCTGATCTTGCGTTATGGTTTGCGAGTGCTGTGGTATGTTATTTGTATCGTTCATGTATTTGTGGAGCTTGACACTTTGTGGTTTGTGGCTACAAGAGGTTAGCAAAGTCTGATCTTGCGTTATGGTTTGCGAGTGCTGTGATATGTAGTTGGTATCGTTCGTGAAACTGTGATGTTCGGATTATGTTGAAGCTAGGACGGCATAGAAATTATATTTTTGTACACTAAAGGAGTTGTAAGGGGTGTATCTTTGATTATGAAGTTAGGTTTATTGTGTGGGGAGTAATTTGAGCTATTTTAAAACTGTATTTACGAAATTAATTTTAGTGTATTTGTTTGAAGTTATCTTTGAGTGCGGTGTTTTGTAGAGTTATAGAATGAATGTTTAGGTTTAGGGCTTAGGTTTAGGCTATGGTAACGTAGGATTTAGGGTTAGGATTTTTGAGTAAAGGGTTTAAAATTAGGGTATTTGAATATAGGGCTTACGTCTTTGGTTGGAATATATAGTTTAGGTTTAGGGTTTTTGAGTATAGGGTTTATTTTTTTACTTTCGATTATAGGATTTAAGTCTTGGGATTTAGAATAGGGCCTAGGCCTATAGGATTTTAAGTCTTGGGATTTAGAATATAGGATTTAAGTTTTGGGATTTAGAAAATACGATTTAAGCCTTGAGATTTAGAATATAGGGTTGATATTAAGGGTTTATTTTCAAAGAGAGTATATTAGAACCGTTTATTATTCATTAGATCCACTAGCGGTTTTTTAATTGTTTTAGCGATATTCAGAATAATTTTTCATGTTCTTGAAATCTATTTACTTTACAAATTACACCCAAACACACCGAACGCGCAATTACACACGCTATTTGACGTTATTACCTTTAAAATATCATAGCGCTACAAATGCTTGAATTTTTCACAACCCAGCCCTAACCATAAAATCCAAGAGGTCAGTTGCGCTCCGAGTGCAGTTCTACAACTTCCGAAACAGCGTTCGTGCCTGCTACCAAATGGGCCTGCTTTTGTGCTTCTGAAAGCTAGCTTTTTAAGTATGTGTTATCTTTTATTGTGTTTAAGTAGAGCCTAGTTTTCTTTTAATTAGATAACATCCTAAATTAGACACTTAAAATCAGGTTCTATTAAGCCTACACAGTACCTCTAAGTGAAATATATTTTATTTTGCGTTTGAGAACTAATTCTCGTAGTTGTGGTAAGAATGTGTATAGGCCCTATTTAGGTTTATATATTGCTTGCGGATGTTTTATGTTTTTATTTATTGTTAAAGAAATTTGTTTTTTCTCAGATTCGAATTTAAGGTTGCTCTAGAAATGTGTGTTATTTTGGTCTAGGAATAGCTGTGCAAGTGCCATTTATTTATGCATTCATTATTACCTACTAAATTGTTATTTTTTGTTTACGGTTTCTCTCTGGGATGTAGGCCTATTAGTTTTGGCAATTATATTTATCATTTGATTGTAAACGCTATTTTATATAGGATTTGATCGTTGAACGTTAGTTTATGCACGTGTATTATTTCTAGCTTCTTTAAACTTCATGGAAATGGGTTTCTAAGAATTCAATTGTTTTCTAATTGCACTGTTTGCAAAGGATTTAAGTATTAAATAATTGCTACTTAAAAAGGTTTGATTGTTAGACAACCCGACTGTTGAGGAAATGAATTTCCGTAGAACTTAATTGCCAAAGAATTACAAAACTGTAAGATTTTACCGTTGAATTATTGCTTTTGAAATGTATTTAGTTTGTATTTTATTCTTGCCTAACTGGATCCGCCTTGCACGGAATTACTAAATAGACGTTTCTGTTCTTTGTCGTACCGTGAGAAAAGTTTACTCTCTTAATAGTAAAACTATGGTCAGACTGTGACAGAGGTATAACATGTAATAAATATGCCATAAGTAATTAGCATTAGATAACTATAAAGGTATTTATAGAGCCTATAGAAGGGGTTCCAAACATACTAGCAACTGCTTACCACCTGAAGGTTTTGTAGACTTTGGCGTACAACTATCCGGACACGGTCGAACTGCGCCCACGGTCAAAACATTCCTAGGCGGATTACCATCAACCCTCAAGACTACTCTCTTCACTGCGAGAGTAGGCCTCTTCACGTGCCTATCATGACGCTAGGTTAACGCTAACACATCTTTCCGTCCACTAAAAGGTTAATTGAAGGTTACGTGTAAGTAGTTTTTAAATGAAATTCTTATATATTCAAAAATAAGAGATAACTTACCACCAAGCAGTGGGTGCTATTATAATACGGATGTTCTGTATTGTACATTAACAATTAGAATAGGCTATATATTTGTATCATTTGTCCATACAGGCATAGAAGTCTAAAACATTAACATGTAGCCTAAACGAAGCCATCTTTTTAATGTATGAGGATATAGGCTATAGATTATCAGTCGTATAACAAGGAAATATTATTACATCTATGGATGAAAAAGTATTCAGTAAAAGTTATATGGCTACATCTTGCTAATGGAATCTTGATACTATTTGATAGATTTCTTGAGTTTTATAAGTTTAATTAGAAGTTTCTGTAAGTTTGTGCATCTATTAAAGTCTTTTAATTTCATTATTCGTAATAATTTTACTTTTACATGCCTCTGTATGAAAAGTAGGGTAATAATAGTTTCCTTTTACTTGACTTTTTCAGCCGCTCATAATAAAGGAAGTTATCGGGTTGATATGTTTTTCTGTCAGACATTAGCATTTACTAGTGATGGCCACCTAATACTTCCCATCATTGACTCGTTCTAGAATCTATTGGGACCCAATAATTTGACAGTTTCTACAGACACGAAGGCTTGCATGCGTGGCCTAGCCCAAACCCTTAAGAATGACTAATAAATAGCTAAATTATCCTCTGGAAAAGCAGTCGATGTAAACATGCCAAGGAGAGTATTTTAACTTTTGGGGTGAATTCTGGTCTTTATATTACAAGGAAAGGCATTCGGAGATTTTATAATGCAGGCTATTCAGAATCTTGAACGATTATTAAAACGTAAAATAAATTTTTCTGTATATCTTCAAAAATATCGTCTGTAATTTAAAATTAAAAATACATAACTTTAATTTTAAGCAAGATACGATTATAAGATATGATTTTCAACTTGACTTGGTCTTATAATCTTAAAACTCAAAACAGATGATGTCGGACGAAGTAAGTAGTAATAAAAAGCGGCGTTAGATTCGGTGTCAACGGATAGGTCTAAAAACGTGTCTATATTCTGACGTGTGCAACGTCTACTGAACAGGAGCGCAGCTATACTTATGTTCACACAAAAGTGCACAAGTTTTCCGTTTGGAGACTGTTAGCTTTAAATCTCAGAAAAGTTTAACTGATATTTTAGTAAATTCGATACCATTGTCTTCATTGGGATTTTAAATTTGTCGGTAGCTAGCTTAGAAATCAGATCAGTTAGACTGACAACTTAGTAAATTCTATAACGTCTTTGTAGGAGTATTCAATTTGTCGGTAGCTAGCTTTTATATTAGATCCGTTGGACTGATAACTTGGTAAATTACATAACATTGTCTTCGTAGGAGTTTTCAATTTGTCGGTAGCGAGCTTTTATATTAGATAGGTTGGACTGATATCTTATTAAATTCTATAGCATTGTCTTTGTAGGAGTTTTCAATTTGTCGGTAGCTAGCTTTTATATTAGATAGGTTGGACTGATATATTGGTAAATTCTATAACATTGTCTTTGTAGGAGTTTTCAATTTTTCGGTAGCTAGCTTTTATATTAGATAGGTTGGACTGATATATTGGTAAATTCTATAACATTGTCTTTGTAGGAGTTTTCAATTTTTCGGTAGCTAGCTTTTATATTAGATAGGTTGGACTGATATATTGGTAAATTCTATAACGTCTTTGTAGGGGTTTTCAATTTTTCGGTAGCTAGCTTTTATATTAGATCGGTTGGACTGATATCTTGGTAAATTTTATAACGTCTTTGTAGGAGTTTTCAATTTGTCGGTAGCTAGCTATTATATTAGATCGGTTGGACTGATATCTTGGTAAATTCTATAACATTGTCTCTGTAGGAGTTTTAAATTTGTCGGTAGCTAGCTTTTATATTAGATCGGTTGGTCTGATAACTTGGTAAATTCTATAACATCCTCTTCATATTTATTCAGGAAATTGTATGTATTTTCAAGTACTGTGCTGTAGTGAGCATATCGTTTGAAGGTTTTTGGCGTGACCCATCTACTTGAAGTGAAAAATAATTACAATACGGTATAAAGGGGACTTAAATACATCCAAGCTAAATGATCAGATTATTCAGAAGTTTGTATACAGTACAGTCTCGCTAATCCGGTCTCCGATGATCCGGACGTCCGGCTAATCCGGACGGCCCAAAATTTTTGTTTAGTTATGGTATTTTACAGTGCACAATCAGTCTGCCGTCCACAAAAATATTTATTTTTATACGTCTATATTTGTTATTTTTCAAAGGGGTTTTTCTACTCTAATAGACAAATAATATAATTTATTCATTAAAATATGAATTTACCATATTATTTGTTTCTTTTGCCTATTAAAGTAGGAAAAACGTCTTTGAAAACATATATTGACATTAGATTTCTCAACACTACAACGCACGTGACATCAGAGACATCTTGCGATAAAAGAGAGATAAAGGACCGCTGACTAAACGGATAGACAGTCTATCCGTCTGGCGTCAGGTCAGTTGTGTTGTCGGACGGATGTCACCTTTACTGCTTCTCGCAAGATTTCTGCTCAGTTGTCATTTAATTCTAGTGCGATATTGATCTGTGTTTTTTATTTACGTCTTGTTCAGTGTTCAGTGAAAATGGCGACTAAACGTAAGTCAGTGACAGTGACAATGGAATAAAAACTCCAAGCTTTATTTCGTATTGATGGAGGTGAATCGCTTACTAAAATTGCAAAAGAGTTAGGCCTGGGAAAACAAACTGTTTCCGATTGGAGAAAAAGCGACAGGAAATTGAAGATTTCTTTGCAAAAATGGTTAGTAAAGACAGTTTAGGCGGCAGAAGCACTTTAAAAAAACCAAAAAAATGAAACCTTGGATGATGCTTTGTATGTTTGGTTTTGCCAACAACGGGAACAGGGTGTTCCATTATCGGGTGTAAATTTGCAAACGATCGCGCTGAAACTGAATGAAAAGTTAAAAGGAGGCCCTAATTTTACTGCAAGTGTGGGTTGGCTGAATTTATTCAGATTTTTAACAATTGGAGGGTTGGGCCGAGTTGAAAGACACTGATATTTCCGAGTGGATTATTAGTGATAATGACATTGGTTATCAAGTGCTCAATCGTCGCGGTGTGCGCTGCAAACGCAGAAAATGACAGCTCGGAAGAGGAAACTACACAGACGAACCGGTCAGCCCAACTTATGATGGGGTGGCTGCAATGCTGCAGGGGTTGATGACCTACTTTGAGAAACAAACTGATACGTCAACTGCGGAGCTACTGACCTTGAAACGCCTACGAGATCGTACTGTGAAAGGACGTCATTCATAGTTAAAACAAAAGAACATTACGGACTTTTTTCACTAAGTTTTTTAAAGTTTATTTTTGTTTCAGTTTCATTTTTGTTTGAGTTTTTTGTGCGCTTATACAGTATAGTGTAAATAACTTTATGTGAATAGCCTACATTTATTCAAGGAGAAAGATGCTTTGATATTTATTCATGTCATACCTTTTCTGTTACAATTACATGATTTTTTGCTAAATAAGCTATGAAATACTGTACTGTATAGCTATATTTAGGCCTCAATTTCACTAAAATTACAATTTCAATATGTTTCCCCGCCCAGAACACATATTGTATGCATTTGTTTGGCTTTTTCCGTCTAATCCGGACTTTCGTTGATCCGGACAGGGTCCGGTCCCATCAAGTCCGGATTAGTGAGACTGTACTGTATTGTATATCTCCATTGTGCCCTTGCAAACAATTGCTGTCTCCTGTGTGCACCGTGGGTCCTTATATCCCAGTGGGAAGACTTAATTGTCCAACTTCAGCAAATTGCGTTGGACAAATGGATTTTGGACTTTATAGCACCTGGAAGCAAGCTCACTACATTGTCTTAGCCTATTATAAAGTTGTCGACTTAATGTCCCAATTATGTTGCTTTGTTTGCTGGTGGAGGTCTGTTTATTGCCATACCTGGAAATTGTCTCGCGTGTCCCTCAAGATGATTCCAGGCGCCTGTCTGTCCTTTTCTTCTTGTATATTATTTACTTTATTGTAAACATATTGTTACAGCCACATGTAGCTGAAACTTAATCACAGATAAATGGAACCCATTTTCCAGTATTGTTCCTTATAAAGATGATACTGCATTGCAATATATTTGGTTTTAAAGTTGAGTAAAACACTGTATACATCTCTCTCTCTCTCTCTCTCTCTCTCTCTCTCTTTGCCTATCTATCTTTCCTTGCGTGTGAGAGCGCGCGCGCGTGTGTGTAAAATATTAAATAACAATTGCAACTATATAAATATATTAATCAATTTGAATTATTTTTTAATAGATCTATAATTTTGATATATAAAACAAGGCGTTACAAAACTTACATAGTATTAGCGATTGCTGATTATAGGCTACATATTGTAATCCTTGGATAAAATTGTTTTCTTCTTATATATATATATATATATATATATATATATATATATATATATATATATATATATATATATATTCATTTACTTACAGGAAGGGCTTAGTACAAGCATAAATTGAAATAAACCTATGAAAAATATGTTGTGTGTGTGTGTGTGTGTGTGTGTGTGTGTGTGTGTGTGTGTGTGTGTGTGTGTGTGTGTGTGTGTGTGTGTGTGTGTGTGTGTGTCTGTGTGTGTGTGTGTGTGTGTGTGTGTGTGTGTGTGTGTGTGTGTGTGTGTGTGTGTGTGTGTGTGTGTGTGTGTGTGTGTGTGTGTGTGTGTGTGTGCTTGTCTGTAAGTGAGTGAGCGAGCGAGCTCTGCTAGTGAAGCTTTAGACCCAGCCACCAGCTTAGAGCTGAATCTAGCCTCACCTAAAGCCTTTAGAGCTGCCTCCCAGCATATCCAGATGGTCTTGCCCTTCTTCCCAGACCCTATTATTTCCTCAGCACGTGGCTTGATCGCGAGTTCCTCCGCGTGGAAAACAGGGTAATAATTTTTCAGGTGAAGACAGAATCTTTCTTGTTGTTTCGGTCCAATAAAGACGACTTCTTCCTTCATCTTAGACCCATCCGTGAACTAGATTTCACCATGTTTAAGTCTACACTCTGTCCATGCCTCTCTTGCAGGAATATCTCTTTTTTGTTGATAGACCTATCTGTTTTAATTTACATGTTCGCCCATTATATATATTCTATTACCTCTATATTATGTATTTCTTTTCTTACAATCACACCTTTAGTTTGCTAAGTAATTAAACTAACATATTATTTAGATATTTTCTAATTTCATTTACATGATTTTTAATAATTTATAATTTAGGCTGTTCAATTATATAAGATGATGCAAGGACATACTTTGATTGAATATCTAATACTAATTATAATATAAAGATGGACTCTTGGAGGTTTTTGGTTCTTAATTACAATTCTATAAAATACAGTGTTAATTATTATTCCTCTCTCTCTTTTTCTTCTTCTCATCTTCTTTAAATTAGAAGTGTTGTGGTGAAAAAAACTTGCTTTGTTTTTTTAAATACTATGAATTAATAGTATAAGGAATATACGCAGATATTAACTTTTC
>JBAIZL010000003.1:147736587-147751587 GCA_036971475.1 Prosapia bicincta | reverse complement strand
TGTCCACAATTAAGACTATTATCAGCAATGGGTTCAGCGCGATTGATAACAGCTCATTTAGCACGTAATAACACGTCCGGATAACGTATCGAGCCTGTTAACACTATCTTTAGGTACGGGTACTTAGATAGCCCGCTGTTTTATTTTAACTCTCTATAAAACACGTTAGTTTGCATACACTAGTTTAAATGGATATTGTCTGTAAACGTAAACTTTTGTCCTATTTCGAAATTACAAGGTAAGCAACGCTTATTTTGAAATAATTATTTCGTTTAAAGGTAACTGTCGCCATTGGCTAATAGACCAAATATATACATATAGAGCGTTGTGCTCGATCATCGTTTAAATTATGATAAAAACTACAATTCAAATATTTTTGAATAAATTATTTGGTGTCATTGAGAAATATTTCAATTTTCGTAATATTTAATAAGACTGTAACCTTCTAAAAGATTTTTTGATGAAACAGTTAGGGTCTATTATAAGTCAGATATTTTTTTCATGAAACTGAACCAGATAATGTTAGGCTTGGCGATGGGCGTACCCAGCTCGGGGCAGGGGGTAGCTGCCCCCCCCTGGAAGCAAAATTATAATAAATTTGTGGGATAATCTGTGGGAAAAGAAGGATTTAGCAGGAGACAAATTAGAGGATATTGAAGTGGCTACACATTTGGAAGAGGATAATATTTTTTCCCTGCAACAAGGCATACGCTCCTTATTTTGAGTGCTTTGCCATCCACTACAGCTACTGTTAAACGATCTTTCAGTACCCTTCGAAGGGCAAAGACCTGGCTGGGAGTACAATAGGAGAGGACAGATTGACTGGGTTGTGTTTGATGAGTGTCCATCGGAAATTCTTTAAGGAAAATCAGGATTGAGTTAAAACAACAGTTTTGAACATGTTTTCTACAAATCCAAGGAAAATGATACTAGTATAAGACATGCAACTAGAATAAAAATATTTTTTTCAAGTAAAAATTGTAATAACATAGTTGACGAAGCACTGTTATAATTATACATAATTTTCTTAAAATATTGGTTTCATTCACTTTTTCCGTGCTAAAATGTTATAACCTGAACTACCATGGTTTGCCTCTCTAGTTTTGATCCTGGGTGCGGCCTGGCGCATGGCTCTAATCTGTATAGCATCTCTTACTACAAATACTGAATGAATTTAATAACCTTGTGCAGAGATTGACAATTGAGACAACTATTTCTCTGTTTAATTTTAACACCGTCAAGCTTCAATGTATTACAGAAGAAGAAAATATTATACAAAGAAAAATATAAGTAAAGTTATATTCGTTTAAATTAATTCTATAGAACACTAGCTGCATCTCACCACGCCTTGCTGTGGCACATTGTGTTTGCGTGGATGAGATATGAGGAACAAAACAAAGCATAGAAGTTTAATTTTGCAATACTTCAGAAGCTAAGGCAATACAGAGCTAAGGCTTGTCTTTTTTTGATCAAATCGTTACCAGAATCAATCTGATAATTATTTTCCCAGTTCCTCCTGTTTGGCGCAACCAAGAAGAATTTCCCCCAACTCCGTCATTTACCATGTGCATTATGCGATCATAAATGCCCTTATGTCCACACGTTAATTTGAGAATGCTTGATTGGACATATGAGTGGAGATCATCGATGTTATACTCTGTTCACGGCGTAGCACGGGTGTGGGTGCCGGCATTCCCAAATAGACCCTATCTGTACTTAATTTAGCGAACGGCGCAGCCCAATCAGGACATGATCACTAAAGTACCTCCACTAAGAAGAATATTTCATTCAGATTGTGTAATAATCTGAAAGGATGCTTTGAAAACGGTTGTTTTCGTTACCAAGCAATGTAATTGATAGCAGGTAGTGTTGTCACATGTGATTGTGGTTGCCATTAGCTTCTAGCTAGCATGGTAATCTCCTTGCGGCATACGGCGCGGTTGCCGGTACGCGAGCGCGGTCATGTTACTGACGTAAACAACAAACAAAAACCATTTCTGAAGAGGGATATATGTCTTGTTAAAATTTTAACTCAATCGTTGCGGAACGTTTTGAGTTTTTGAAGCGTACACAAACCAATTTTAGAGTTTTAGATATAAAGATTATGGCAATTAGAAACGCGTGAGCTGTGTACACTAAGAGGAAATGCAGTAAAAATTATTAAAAAAATAATCCAAGGCTTTTTGTTATAATGTTTTTTTCTCAAAGAGCAAGGAAAATTATAATTCCCAATAACGAAATTACAACGACTAAGAACTTAAAATTAATATACACTCGCAAAGATAGGAGTGTGAGAAAAGATAAGAAATAGGTGTTAGAAGTGTTGCTATTCACTTGGGCGCCGCGAGGGGCGTCGCCTTTACAAGAGCGCATAATCGCTACCACTGTGGGTCGGAAAAGGTGTTCAAGATGTTTAAAAATGCTTTGAGTTGTGAAACTTCAAAGATGTTCAATTTATTTAAATATACATTTCCTGTTACATCTCAGAAATAACAAAATATATAAAGTAAGAAACAGTATGCAATTGCGTAATTACTTTTTTTTTTAAATTGGTTTGATTTCCAGTTTATAAAAAGAGTAGATAGTCTTGACCAAGAATGTGGTCGAGACTGGCAGTTTGCTATGACTTCTATTTATTTTATCAAGAATTTAGCAGTAAAGCTTTATGAAAATGTAGGCGATATGATATTCGTCACGTTATTTGGCTACACCCGGTGTCTCCAACCTAAGGCCCGCGTGTCACATCCGGCCCCCAGGTCACATACGGCCCGTGGAAAGCTATCGTAAAAAGATTTATTTGGTAACATATTTCGTAAAGGTAAAAGTCAAAATAGTCAAATCAAAACCTCACCAAAAGATAGTTTTTAAAAACAAACAAAGTAGTTCACAACAGACTAGTTTCAACGACGATGTCACCTTCCTCAGTGCTTGGCTACTACTGTCGTACTACTACTTCGAGTCGTAACTAAATATATTCCCTTTGAAGCATTTTTACCACTAAATATGAGTACAGTACTCGTATCTCACTTGCCACTTCCTTTCTCTATAGGTGTGAAACTAGTTGTAAACAAGTAAAAAACTAAGCAAGAAAATCTCAAAAACCTCCACTGAGCTCTTGATTAGAAAAACCAAGGGTTATGGTGGGGGGGGCTAGCTTTCTGCCCTGAAATATTGCCGGCATGCATTTCCTCCAAATGTTTTCGATGTGGCCCATGAGGTTGGAGACCACTGGGCAGTATAATGGACATTAGAAGCAATGAAAAATAATGCTAAATTAATTTGTAACACAAAGCTTGTATTTACTTAATTAGATTACATAGAAGTGGTGCTTTTCATATTGCCTCGTGCCTCTTCAGAGCTCCTGAATGGCCATTATTATTTCGTAAAGTAATAATTTTGCTCTCAAATTTACCCAAGTAATACTATTTACCAAATTATTAAAAAATATTTTGAAATGAATATTTTTGAAATTTTAATGTTAGGCCTATATTTATGTGTAATTCGATAAAAATATATAGGCCTACATAAGCGTGTATAAATTTATTGAGTACTGTTGTCTACCTGTATTGCCGAAGCAACCCTCATCCTGTAACTGTGATAGATGGAGGACTTCCTAAACGCGCCGTGTATAGAGGAGATAGCATAATTAGTTAAGGTGGAAGATCGTATTATTACACAACAAATTTATAGAGATCCTAGCACAAAGATAGAATATTAGCCTATAGCAATTTCATAAACTTATGTGTGTGTGTGTGTGTGTGTGTGTGTGTGTGTGTGTGTGTGTGTGTGTGTGTGTGTGTGTGTGTGTGTGTGTGTGTGTGTGTGTGTGTGTGTGTGTGTGTGTGTGTGTGTGTGTGTGTGTGTGTGTGTGTGTCTGTGTATGTGTGTGTGTGTGTGTGTGTGTGTGTGTGTCTGTGTGTGTGTGTGTGTGTGTGTGTGTGTGTGTGTGTGTGTGTGTGTGTGTTTTAGTATTACGTGTGTGCGGTAAATCAGCTCACACTCATCCAATTTTATTTCTTCTTCCAGATAGGAAAGCAGGCTTGCCTTTAAGTTATTCCAGATAGCTCTCCTTATTTTTAACCTTTATTAGCCTTAAATATTGTAAATTTACCAAGTTAAAAAAATATATATATCAAATTAATATTTGTCTCTTGTAAAACTGTAATCTGCGAAAATGAGAGTTTAAAATTTTTGTGTAAGATGTTGACATATCAGCATTCTTTACCTGGTTCTATATAAATACTAATTGATTCTCGTACTTAATTTATTGTTAGAGTCATCTTTTAATTTGGAATTAGGAACAAGTTTAATTCACTGGTTTTGTCAGGTTGTATCTAATTTTAAGCGCAGGATGATATGTAATTTTCAGAATTTTATTTTGCTGGAAATAGTCACTCGTCTCCTCGTAATGTCAATACGGAAACCTGGCTTCTCCAGCGGCGCTCCTCTGCTGAATCTATGAAATTTAAACATCGAAAACATTTGGAGGAAAGGTGGGCAATATATCAGGGCAGAAAGCCTAGCCCCCCCCCCATAAACCAACGGGTAATCAAGAGCTCAATGGTGGTTTTAGAAATTTTCTTGCTTAGTTTTTCACTTGTTACAGCTAGTCTTACACCTACAGAGAAAAGAAGTGGCAAGTGAGAGACGAGTACTGTACTCGTATATTTGGTAAAAATGCTTAAAAGGAAGCATATTTAGTTACGACTCGAAGTAGTAGTACGACAGTAGTAGCCAAGCGCTGAGGAAGTGACATCGTCGCCGAAACTAGTCTGTTGTGAACTATTGTGTTTGTTTATTAAAAAGCAATTCTTGGTGAGATTTAGAGTTAACTATTTTGACTTTTACCTTTAGGAAATATATTACCAAATAAAATCTTTTTAAAAGTATCATAACTTTCAGCGAGCTGGAAAAAATCTGTTCACGGGCCGTAAGTTGGAGACCCCGGACCTCAAAAGCGGATCTAGAAAAATATTTTGTGGAGGGCTGGTGTGAGGGGAGGAAAAGGGTCCCCCGTCCGGAAAATATGTAGGAGATATGGTAGATAGCCTATAGTGTAAAGTCTACGGGTCTTCAATCTGAGGGAATTAGTTAGAGACCTCCTATGTGATATTACACATGCATTATTTAGCCCCGTTTACCATATATTTACAATGTAAACCACCTATTTATTTAATTGTGGGCCTTATTTATAAATGATTACAGTATGGTATAGTGATTAATATGGGTTTGCAAACATATTCTACTAATTATTAAGTAGAATTAAATCGGGGACATCGGAAATGGCATTTTAGTTTACCTTCATAGTGTTATTTTATAGTTTAAACAATTTCACTTTTCTAAATTTAGGAGGGGCTTGAGGCCCAAAGCCAAAGCCGGATCTAAACCATAAAGTTAACAGTTGCATTCATTTACAAATAATGTCACATTACAAACATGCTTTAGGGCCTGTGTATCTGAAACTTACATTTTAAAATTATCTTCTTAAACTGTTGAATTATGAATTTGTAAGTTTTGTCGCAACGAATTATTATTTCCTGAAAATATCTACTTGATAAACTGACAAAAAATGTAAACATATCTCTAAAATAGCGTAAATAGCCCCACACCTCGGCGTGTTTTATCGCTGAACGCATTAAACTTTTAACGCGCTCGGAATAATTAAATGCAACTATATGGGCCACGTGATGAGTTATACTGTAATACGTTGTTTGGGGCCTGCCTTCCCCCACTGTATGAGACGTCAGGCGTCAGAATGCAAGGTGTGTCCTTATCAGCTCGTCTTTCTCGTTAGTCCTGAAAGCCTTCCCGTGTCCTGGACCTTTCTTATTCTCACATGATTTATTGTTCTTTCATTTCTCCTCTAGGTAAATATTATTATCGCCCGACTTGTGAACGAGTTACAAAGCGCTTTTTTTTTTACAAATTTGCAGAAAAAGTATTATTTTTTTTAATACCATAAGCCTACTTTTCACAAGACCACAACCGCAGCATCTCCAATGAAGCTGTACACTTGAAAATTGCCTGATGAAACATTAAACCAAAGGTACAGTGGCTGTTTGTCACCTCGCAAAGTCCAATGATCGTCTAAAATCCAAATAAAACGCAGGAAAATGGATTGAATATTATTGTTATAATTTCGATTTAGAGAAGAGTAGTGTTTTAAAAAAAAACCTGTTCTCAGAAACATCAAAAAGTTTATAATCATTTTAATCATTGGAACTTGAACTAAAAACAGAAACAACGTTGTAGATAGATATTTAAGAATAATAATAGTTTTTACTACTGTAATATATATGTGTATATATGTGTATATAGTGTATATATATATATATATATATATATATATATATATATATATATATATATGTGTGTTTATGTGTATGTGAGTGTGTTTGTGTGTGTGTGTGTGTTTATGTGTATGTGTGTGTGTGTGTGTGTGTGTGTGTGTGTGTGTGTGTGTGTGTGTGTGTGTGTGTGTGTGTGTGTGTGTGTGTGTGTGTGTGTGTGTGTGTGTGTGTGTGTGTGTGTGTGTCTTTTGTTCAATTTTACAATCGTTAATAGAATACGATTGTATTTTATTATTCCTCCGCCCAAGTATAAATAGCCTAGATTTTTTAAACTTGTCGTGGATGACACTTGATATGAATAAAGTTTTTATCTTTTTTGTCAGTATTTTAATTTAATTAATTAGTTTTAATAAATAATTTCGCTTTCTATTTTGCCTCCTAATATTGTGATTCTGTTATATTTATATTAATTGTAATTATTTATTAATAAGTAACTAGAATAAAATTTGTCTTCTTTGTCCCAAGTAGAAATTGACTTGATTTTTTTATATTACTTTTGTATGTATTGGTTATAACGATGAAGTAGCGTTATTAAAGACCTTTCAGAGGAGTTATACTACATTTAATGTGGATACACAAGCTTCATAGAACACCTAGTATTGCACACACTATATCCTACGCCCATAATAGACTCTTGCTTTTAAAGTCACCTTCGACACAACTTGCAAAATCGAGAGAGGGAGGTCTGGGTAAATATATAAGAACCAATCTCTCAAATTAAAACGTGCCCCTCTACGGAAACATGCAGAGTACAGAGAGGAGGGGGGAGTAAAAAAGTTTCTACCCAATATCGGGGATTAATATACAAGTTTAAGTGTGAGGGTTGGGAACCAGCCACTCTGTAATATTGACTACAACTCACTTTGGTTTTCTCCAAACGTTCGTAATAAAAATGAAATGTGAGAGCTCATCTTGCATTCGTATTTTACACATGCTATATTTCATTCTGTAATTTTTTCAGGCATCCGACTCTACTCCGCCTTCTCTTTCCTCTTTATGTATCAGAGGGTTTTCACCTCGCTCCGATAAATATTCCTGTTGAGCCCTTACCTTTTGCGTTAACCTATTTCAATGTTTAGAAATACGTCCATCTCTAGTCAACCTATCACGAACTGCCAATAACGTTTGCCAATTCATTATTTTCTTTACGCTTTGAAAATAACCTATAAATATTTTTTTAAAAGTTTGTGCTCTGTTATCCGTTTTTACTTGCTAATTAAGATACATATTTATCTTAAAAACTATTAAAACTAAATTTTTAATTAGAAAATTTGACTATAAATGAAGGAAAATTATTTTTCGCTGATAGAATAAGCAGCTTAATTAGCGTGAATAAAATAATTAATTCATAATTGTGTGCCCTAAAGCCGGGGTCTCCAACCTACGGCCCGCGGAAATCTAGTAGCTATAGGCCTACTGAAATAAAATTGTATTTGGTAATATATTTCCTTTTAAGCATTTTTACCTTTAAATATGAGTTCAGTACTCGTCTCTCACTTGCCACTTCTTTTCTCTATAGGTGTAAAACTAGCTGTAAACAAGTAAAAAACTAAGCAAGAGAATCTCGAAAACCACCACTGAGCTCTTGGTTAGAAAAAACATCGTGGTTGTATGGGGTAGGGGGGTACTAGACTTACTGCCCAGAAATATTGCCGGCCCGCCTTTCCTCTAAAAGTTTTCGATCTGGCCCTTGAGTAAAAATGGTTGGAGACCCCTGCCCTAAAGCATGAGCATAACTGCAAACCTTCGGTCTTATCTGCTTTCACGTAGTCCCAGGCCTTCCTCTCTCCTTCCAGTGTTGTCTTGCACAATACCAATTCGTTCTCCCTTTTCATCGAAACCAGTACTTTTTTATAACTCACAATTGTATAGGTTTATTTTAACTGTTTCGATCGTTTTACAATAAAATCCACTTCCGTACCATCGCTACTTCTCTTTTCATAAAGCTGGAGCTTTAGCGTTACATAGGGCCTAATTCTAGACTCTAGGTCAGGGCTTCCCAAACCTTTTGGTACTACGTCCCCTCTCCTTCAAATGAAATCCTCCCGCGCCCCCTCCAATTTACACTATAAATGGTATGAGCATATGAAAAAGAAACAAACATTATGTATACATATTAAAAACAATTTATTTATTTATACATACATACATTCACAAGAAACATGATGGAATATTTCAAGTTTTAATTCACAAGGTAAATTTTAACTAAGAGGAAAACCTGTTAGTGAGATGGATGAGCTTGCATTTTTTTCACTAGCATGCCTATTTGAAGTTGTACTTTAGTAAGGGCATAACCCAAGTCATTAGCAACATCAAGTTTGTTCCTATATTTTGTTTTTTTGCACAAGTGCTGAAAATGTTTTTCCGCACAAGTAGGTGCTTGGAAAAGGCAAGTATAATCGAAGATCTGCCTGTGATACACTTCTAAGTGTTTTATCCGAAATGAAGATTTGTCCAATGTGGCACTGTTGCCACATTGAACGTTAAACATTCGTTTCGCGACACTTTTGTACTATTATTCTATTCAAGACGGCATGTGGATTTAATTTCTAGTTTACAAAATTTTGACAACCTTTATTTATATTTCTTTTATAAGTGCACACATTTCATTACATTTTCTGAACATCATGGTCAAAACAAATTACCTATGAAAAAAATATCTGAGGTGTAAATTAAGTTTTAAATTTTGATAAACTGTGTACTTACATTTTAACTAAATTAGAATCTATCTTACTATTTTCCAACTGGTCTCGCGGCCCCCTGACTTGCCTCCGCCCCCCACTTTGGGAATCCATGCTCTAGGCCAGGGGTCTCCAACCTTTTCTACTCAAGGGCCACATCAAAAACATATGGAGGAAAGGCGGGGCACGTTTAGGCAATATTTCAGGGCAGAAAGTCTAGCCCACTCCCACCAGTGTAGTCTAGTCTCTAATTACCCACGACGTTTTTTCTAATCAAGAGCTGAGTGGTGGTGGGTTTTGAGATTTTCTTGCTTAGTTTTTTACTTGCTTACAGCTAGTTTTACACTTATAGACAAAAGAAGTGGCAAGTGAGAGACGAGTACTGTACTCATATTTAATGGTGAAAATGCCTAAAAGGAAATATATTTAGTTACAACTCGAAGTGGTAGTACGACAGTAGTAGCCAAGTTCTGAGGAAGGTGACATCCTCGCCGAAACTAATCTGTTGTGAACTAGTGTGTTTGTTTATTAAACTTTTGGTGAGATTTAGAGTTAACTATTTTGACTTTTACCTTTAGGAAATAATTTTTTTCAGTAAGATAGCTTTCCGTGGGCCGGAAAAAATCTGCTCGCGCGCCGGATGTGGCCCGCGGGCCGTAGGTTGGAGACCCCGGCTCTAGGGCTACATAAAACAACTTGCCTGACTCATAGTACAGAACTACTCAAGTTCTTTTCCAATTGTTTTCATTAATTTAAATGTTTCCCTGATTTGTCTCATTCCTGCATATTCCGACAAATTGCGACCTTCTTATTTCTCTGATTTTCACAAGATAAGTTCTCTTATCCTGTGGGGCCTAATTGATTCCGTAAGTAATATAAATCTACACAGTTTATTTCTCTTTTTTCTACTCTTCCCTCATAGAATCATCCTCTAGTTTAGGGAAGAGACTGGATAAAAAATAACATCCTTATAAGGTTCCTCTTCCAATTTAACTCTTTTTGTAGTTATTCTCTAATTCAGGCTTCCGCTTGTTTTACTTGAGTATTCTTTATCAACCCAACTTTCTAAGAAATTCTTTTAATATCTTTCGACCACTGTACACATTTGTTCTACCTCGCGTATTGCCCTTCTGTCGCCGCCTTTCAACGATTGTTGACGTAGATCTACACATACCTTCCATGTTTATGAAGTGACATAGTTTTTTCAACCCCTACTTTCGCGCCTATGTAGTTAATCGTATAAAGATGTTTTGGTTGGAGATCAAGTGTGTAGAGCACTTATGAAACTAAAAACTCAGAGTTCAATTCCAAAGAATTCTTTGGTGCAAAGAGTTAAAGACTCTACAGTTTCAAAGAACTGTTTACCCTACCCAGGTTTACCCTGCCTGTGACCCACAGTAATAAAGGGCGGTTGCGCTTTAGTGGTGGCCACATTACTGTCTTGGAATACAGCGTGGCTCTTACCGGACTCTCCTATACTATGTCTCATGGTCATGCATAGAGAGGTGTATGCAAATATCAGGCTCGCTACAGTTTTGTTTAGCAATATACTCGATATGGTTCCACACACTATTTCTTTAGGTACACTCTGCATCAGATTTGACTTCCCCGTTATTTAGGCAGAAGCTTTTAAGCAATCGAATCGGCATTTCCCTTTCTTGATTGAATAAAAATTAAATTCTTATTATTTTACAAACATGAATATTTACACACTTTAATAATTTACTAAAATAAATAATGCAGAAATAAATAATTACAAACATAAATAGTTAAGACCCTACTATTTTACAAAATGAATTATTAGCAATTTACAGAAATTAATTATTACTGGTAGAAAAATTAATAATTTACAAAAATAAATTATAAAAATAATTACAAACGTAAGTAATTACTACTTTATAAAAATTAATAACAAAAAACTTATAATTTACAAAAATAAATAATGTAGAAATAAATAATTAGACCCTACTATTTTACAAAGTATTAATTCACGCCAAAAGTATTTATTCAGAACCAACAAAAATATTAATTCTACGTTATTTAGAGGTTTTTTGACTGTTCTGATAAATGAAGTAAGTGGGAGAAAGTAAGGTTTGATTCTAGAGGACTCATTTGTCCTAATAAACCATTGTTATCACAGAATGAAAATATATATGTTATTTTTACTTATTTATAGAACGCTATGGGCCTAATTAACATAACATACTGTAAGTAAAGCATCATTCGTATTGGTTTCATCGACTTAACGTTTGCAGTAAATAGATGTCAACATTTATAAACTACTCAAAAACCATAGATGTATATCAGCATGATATTAATTTCAGTAGAACTTTGGAGGTAGAAATATTAATAACTAATTTTTTTTTAATAGTAGGCCTACAGTTCAATATATTTTTGTGGTTACATAGTTGGTCAGTATATTAGATCCAAAACAAAAAATCAAAAGTCTTAAATGTTTTTAAAAATATTACAGTACAGTCTATTTTTTACAGAATAGGCCTGATAGGTTTCATTGGTTTCCAAACAGAACATCCTAGGTCAAAAAAGTTTTTTGTTTGGGTATTACAGTTTATTCTATTAGTTTACAATATAATATTGTCACCTGTGTCAAGATATAGGTTTCCAAACAGACCCTCGAAGATTAATGTTTTCTATAGAACATTACAGTTAATTCTGTTTGTTTACAATATAATATTGCCCCCTGTGCCAAGTTATAAGTTTCCAAACAGACAGTCGAAGAAAAATGTTTCCTATAGAGGTACAGTTTATTCTGTTTGTTTACAATAAAATAATGCCTCCTGTGTCAAGTTATAGGTTTCCAAACAGACCGTCGAAGATTAATGTTTTCTATAGGACACTTCAGTTTATTCTGTTTGTTTACAATATCATATTTTCTCCTGTGTCACGTTATACGTTTCCAGACCGTCGAAGAATAATGTTTTCTGTAGAACACTTCAGCATATTCTGTTGGTTTACAACATAATATTGTCTCCTGTGTCAAGTTATAAGTTTCCAAACAGACCGTCAAAGATTAGTGTTTTCTGTAGAACAGTACAGTTTATCCTATTCCTTTACAATATAATATTGTCTCCTGTGTCAAGTTAAAGTTTCCAAACAGACCGTCGAAGAAAAAGGTTTTCTACAGAACACTTCAGTCTATTCTGTTTGTTTACAATAAAATATTGCCTCAAGTATCAAGTTATACGTTTCCAAACAAACCGTCTAAGATTAATGTTTTCTATAGAGCACTACAGTTTATCCTATTCCTTTACAATATAATATTGTCTCCTGTGTCAAGTTAAAGTTTCCAAACAGACCGTCGAAGAAAAGGGTTTTCTTTAGAACAGTACAGTTTATTCTGTTTGTTTACAATATAATATTGCCTCCTGTGTCACGTTATACGTCTTCAAACATACCGTCGAAGAATAATGTTTTCTACAGAACACTTCAGTCTATTCTGTTTGTTTACAATAAAATATTGCCTCATGTATCAAGTTATACATTTCCAAACAGACCGTCTAAGATTAATGTTTTCTATAGAGCACTACAGTTTATCCTATTCCTTTACAATATAATATTGTCTCCTGTGTCAAGTTAAAGTTTCCAAACAGACCGTCGAAGAAAAAGGTTTTCTTTAGAACAGTACAGTTTATTCTGTTTGTTTACAATATCATATTTTCTCCTGTGTCACGTTATACGTTTCCAGACCGTCGAAGAATAATGTTTTCTGTAGAACACTTCAGTATATTCTGTAGGTTTACAACATAATATTGTCTCCTGTGTCAAGTTATAAGTTTCCAAACAGACCGTCAAAGATTAGTGTTTTCTGTAGAACAGTACAGTTTATTCTGTTTGTTTACAATATAATATTGCCTCCTGTGTCACGTTATACGTCTTCAAACATACCGTCGAAGAATAATGTTTTCTACAGAACACTTCAGTCTATTCTGTTTGTTTACAATAAAATATTGCCTCATGTATCAAGTTATACATTTCCAAACAGACCGTCTAAGATTAATGTTTTCTATAGAGCACTACAGTTTATCCTATTCCTTTACAATATAATATTGTCTCCTGTGTCAAGTTAAAGTTTCCAAACAGACCGTCGAAGAAAAAGGTTTTCTTTAGAACAGTACAGTTTATTCTGTTTGTTTACAATATCATATTTTCTCCTGTGTCACGTTATACGTTTCCAGACCGTCGAAGAATAATGTTTTCTGTAGAACACTTCAGTATATTCTGTAGGTTTACAACATAATATTGTCTCCTGTGTCAAGTTATAAGTTTCCAAACAGACCGTCAAAGATTAGTGTTTTCTGTAGAACAGTACAGTTTATTCTGTTTGTTTACAATATAATATTGCCTCCTGTGTCACGTTATACGTCTTCAAACATACCGTCGAAGAATAATGTTTTCTACAGAACACTTCAGTCTATTCTGTTTGTTTACAATAAAATATTGCCCCATGTATCAAGTTATACGTTTCCAAACAGACCGTCTAAGATTAATGTTTTCTATAGAGCACTACAGTTTATCCTATTCCTTTACAATATAATATTGTCTCCTGTGTCAAGTTAAAGCTTCCAAACAGACCGTCGAAGAAAAAGGTTTTCTTTAGAACAGTACAGTTTATTCTGTTTGTTTACAATATAAGATTGCCTTCTGTGTCAAATTATAAGTTTCCAAACATACCGTCGAAGATTAATGTTTTCTATAGAACACTACAGTTTATTCTATTAGTTTACAATCTTAATATTGTCTCCTGTGTCAAGTTATAAGTTTCCAAACAGACCGTCGAAGGACAATGGGTGCTCATTTGTTAAAGATATTGGTTCGTTTGTAAGCATAGCCTACTTTTCATTCGCGTACATATAAAATATTTAGTTTTCAATTGGATCCGAGGGGGAAGTATGAACCATATTTGATGGGGTGCAATGGTTGATCTTAAAAATAAATGTTAATTTGAAAGCAACATAACGTTGATAGCTGGTGTGAAGTGTGGTGGGGGAGGGGGACAAAACTAATTAACAGCAGAACAGTGTGCCTCCTGGCCCTGGTCGTGCTCTGTAGTTGTGGAATTAATAACCTAGACTCCATACTGGAGGGAAGGTAGGGGTATGCACATTACTTAAACCACATCCCCTTCTCCCTCCTACGCTTTCCTCCCTGTACCTATTTTCTCGATGTTAAAAATATTAAAAGTCCCACCCCTCCTGTTCTATTCCAGGCTCTTCGGAATTAAAACTCGGATGGAAAGTGAAAGAACTTTTTTCTCGCCCCCCGCGCCGCTTATGATGTCATGTCTAATAAAATTTTTCGATGACTCTTAATCAAAATGTTTTTTCATAACAAGAAGAAAATAAGTAACAATTTAATACAAGGTGACAGCGCTTCTTTCTCCTTAGCAAAGACTTAAATTGCTCGTAAAACCTTATACTAAATTGAATCGTGAAAAACTAAATCAAAATCTAGGTTATAAATAATTATAGACCAGGTACAAAAGATTAGCTCAGTGTAACTAGTTTAACCTTTATAGGCAGAAAGAAATATTCAGTATCTTTAACCTATGAAATACAGACGTTTATTTAAAAGTTAGATACATAACTTAAGTGATAAAATACTCAATAACAGACCTTTTTAGAGTAGTTTGGAGTGAAATTACCTATATTTTCCTAATTAATCGTTTTGGATAATAGGTCCTTATGTCTTGTGGGGCTTATCTAAGCAAGTAGGCTATATACTTAGTTTTCATACGTTCATCAATGAAAGAGATATAGGCCTGTTTGGCTGCGGACATACAGAAGGCAACTGATGACGGAACGCAACGTAAACTTGAGTTGCTATTAGAAAAGTTGCTACTCGGTTTACAAGATTGTTCATATAAAGTTGCTAGTCAGTTTACAAGATTGTTCATATAAATTTGCTAGTTTAGTTGTCAGAGGAGGATGAGTCCTCCTATATTTTAAGAA
>JBAIZL010000003.1:147716587-147731587 GCA_036971475.1 Prosapia bicincta | reverse complement strand
AGTAACTTAAATAATTTTTTCCGCCTAAGTAAGAATTTACTTTTTTTTCTATCCCCCTACTTGTGTTACGTTTATTTAAAAAAAGAATGTAGAAATTTAGTAAAATCATCAATTTTAATTTTGCTAATAGGCCTATTTAAAATGATTCACATTAAAATATTAGGTTTAACAAAATATTTTGCATAGTTCTATTTAATTTAATTTTGCATCAGTTAAGTTTAATTTTAAAGTTTATAATTATCTTTCTATAAATTAACTAAACCGGTCCTTTTGTCTATATTAGTAGTTTTTAGTTTTAGGATTTTTTTATTAATTTAATTTCGCTTATACGTATTCTTGTCGGCGATGATGACGTTGTTGGTGTTTCGCAAGTAAAATAAAAATGCATTTACTATTAATATTTTGTTGGTTTACATTAAGAAAACATTGAGAGAACTAGAGAAAACCTGAACGCGCAGGCGTTCGTCTTGCTATCTTGTTCTTACTCTCTCTATGAACTCCACGTTTATTCATATAGCAATGGAGTCCGCATATAACAGTGTTATTGCTAAAGAACTATTACATAAAAGGACTATGTAGATTGAGGCTATGTTTCCAAGGTATTTCCAAGGCAGTTAAAGTACTTTTGCCCAGTATTTATGGTTTCCTAGACTTGGAGTATTTGTTTTTCTTGTGTAAAGAAATATCTTCACTGCTATCTTGTTCGTACTCTCTCTATAAACTCCACGTTTATTCATATAGCAATGGAGTCCGTATATAACAGTGTTATTGCTAAAGAACTATTACATAAAAGGACTATGTAGATTGAGGCTATGTTTCCAAGGCATTAGTTAAAGTAATTTTACCCAGTAAATATGGTTTCCTACAATTGGAGTAATTTGTTTTTCTTGTGTAAAGTAATATCTTCACTGCTATCTTGTTCGTACTCTCTCTATGAACACCACGTTTATTCATATAGCAATGGAGTCCGTATATAACAGTGTTATTGCTAAAGAACTATTACATAAAAGGACTATGTAGATTGAGGCTATGTTTCCAAGGCATTTCCAAGGCAGTTAAAGTACTTTTGCCCAGTATTTATGGTTTCCTACACTTGGAGTAATTTGTTTTTCTTGTGTAAAGTAATATCTTCACTGCTATCTTGTTCGTACTCTCTCTATGAACACCACGTTTATTCATATAGCAATGGAGTCCGTATATAACAGTGTTATTGCTAAAGAACTATTACATAAAAGGACTATGTAGATTGAGGCTATGTTTCCAAGGCATTTCCAAGGCAGTTAAAGTACTTTTGCCCAGTATTTATGGTTTCCTACACTTGGAGTAATTTGTTTTTCTTGTGTAAAGTAATATCTTCACTGCTATCTTGTTCTTACTCTCTCTATGAACTCCACGTTTATTCATATAGCAATGGAGTCCGTATATAACATTGTTATTGCTAAAGAACTATTACATAAAGGACTATGTAGATTGAGGCTATGTTTGCAAGGCAGTTAAATCAATTTTTACCCAGTATTAATGGTTTTGTACACTTGGAGTAATTTGTTTTTCTTGTGTAGAAAGTAATTGTAAATAGCATGAAGAAAACGTTATTTGGCTACCCCTAAACATTTCTACCCGAAAGGGGTGATCAAAAACTAACAAACTTTGAGCCGGAGAAAACATGAAGGCTATTAATATGGTGCCCACGTTATTGAATTGGTCTGTTTAAAAATTATATATTGTAAAAGATAATAGCGTAACATTTGCTTGCATGTAATAACCACATCTGTTGTTAATGTTCAATACCATCTACTCTCCGCCAATCAGTGGAAAGCTATTAAATCCTGACATTCTATTGGTCCAACATTATTGGTCGTACAATTATGAGCTGCTTCTTGTAATGCAATGAATTGACTGAAGTACCTCAGACCTGTTATTAAACCCGCACTGATCCATTAAAATCGAAATTATATTTGGCTTTTTACATTAGACTATCTGTGTATCCAATTATACAATATTACTGCGTTTAGCGGCAGGATGGTCTAGTGGGTCGCAATATTATGCAAACTGTTCGTCACAGGTTTTGTATTTATTTAGCCAATTTGTAACCCAGGTAGCGACAATAAACACGCGAGCCATGATTCTTTTCCATTTCTCGGATTAGGAAAGGTAGGTAGGCTGTATTATCTTTACAGTAGCTAAACCTATGTTCCATTACCTTTTGCAAGCTCGTCACAAAAAAACCATGGGTGAAAGCGCGCATTCAGCACACATTAGCGCGCGTAAATGCACACCACACACACACACACTCTCTCTCTTTCTTACGCACACACACACACACACGCGCGCGCGCACACACACACACACACACACACACGCACAGGCGCACACACACACACACGCACACGCACACACACACACACACACGCGCGCGCGCGCACACACACACACACACACACACACACACACACATACGAGAGAGAGAGAGTTTCATACACCACTCCCATTATTAATTTGTAAATAATGATCCAGAATCAATTTCGAAAAATAGGTTGAAATAATAAAAAGGAAATCTGTTGGTTTTCTAACCTGATTTCATAGGAAGCTGAATTATTTCATTGTTAGGCCTATATCTATGCTATTAGGCCTATATAAAAACGCGCGCGCTCGCGCGCGTTGTGTGTGTGTGTGTGTGTGTGTGTGTGTGTGTGTGTGTGTGTGTGTGTGTGTGTGTGTGTATGTTACTCAATCACGTAAAAACTACTGGACCCATTGAGTTGAAGTTTTACATAGACATTGTTATGGTCCCTGGTTAACACAAAGGCCTATTTTTATTTAGAAATTCCATCAGGGCACCGCCCTACTGTCCTTGAAAACTACCTTAGCACTAAATTATATATACTCTATTATATACTTGGCTTAAACAACTGGTAATCAACTGTAAAAGTTACTTTCAAACACATTTGAACAGCTGATAGTAAATGTTTGTTGCTATTCATCTTTCAAGGTTAGTTACACTTTACAAATGTCATATTGCAAGCAGAAGCTTTGCTTTCTTTTGGTTTTTCAAGGCAATAAACGGTAGGCAATACTACATCATATAGCCTAGTAGAGATATAAACTAGAAAATTCCCATGACCACGCTATTTGTATTATTTGAGGTTATTCATCAATTATGCAAACACCATCCGACGCCTGAAGTTTGTAAACTCAAGTTCTATATATAAAAACAGAACTCTACGTTATGCTGTGTTACAATATGGCTACAAAATATTCGGTCAAGATATAGGCCTACTTGGATATAAAAACAGCAACAAATTAAAGTGTGTTAACATAGGCGACGTTACTGCATCACCGCAGGAGCAAAGAGACCGTGTTTCACTTTACGCACAGACTGTTTCCCTTGTGCTTTAGAAAACTTGGTTATTTTTTCAATCTAATTCTATCTTTACTGGTTACTTTGTAGCTAAGTTTTAACATAGCTAAATTGCAATGCAGCATAACTTGATGTGTGTGTGTTTTTTTTTAAAGAAACCTTTTTGAATTTGTATCAAAATTTCTAATTATTAGGGTACAAATAGTTATTACCTAAATCTACTATGTTTTCAGTGCTCCTGCGGACTTTTTTCTCCAGGTATAGGCCTAATTTGGTTTTGCGTTATCGATGATATCTGCATAATCGATAGTTACCAATTTGGAAGCCTAAATTTAAGATTTTTAATAGAAAACACCTGAGCTTTTAGCATTTCCTACCTTCTGCGGCGATCAGGGTCTGAGAAACCAAGAGTTTGTGTAGGATGTCCGACAGGACAGAAAGGAACCGCGCTAGCCCAAGACTGTGTGATGCAAGCTTCGATCGTCTAAGTTACTAAGTGATAGTCAATATACGGGTTACTATCCAGATTTTCGTTTTAAAATATATGAATTTTGGAAGTTTTCATAGTTCTCTCACAACTTTTTGCAAACTTGTCTTGCAGAAAACTTTTTTCCGTTATGTGAGTTAATACTTTTTCAAGGCTAAACTTAAACATTAAAATTATATAATAATAAATTATAAATCCTTGCTTTAAAATAGTTACACAACCTTCATGTGCATTTCACTAACACGGTTAGCTTAAAAGAAGGTTAGCCTACAAGAGAACTGACATAGGTTACAATTGAACTAGGAGTGGTGTCCATTTGTCTTAGGATTTACCTCTTAGTTCACTTCTAACCTTTTGCTGTTGCTAACTATTTCGCGAAATATACGAAAAGATTGTGTAACTTTTGTAGCAAAGGTTTCCTTCATCTACACTTCCCTAACGCAATTAGCAACATCAGAAGGTTAGCCTACAAGAGAACTGACATAGGTTACAATTGAACTAGGAGTGGTGTCCATTTGTCTTAGGATTTACCTCTTAGTTCACTTCTAACCTTTTGCTGTTGCTAACTATTTCGCGAAATATACGAAAAGATTGTGTAACTTTTGTAGCAAAGGTTTCCTTCATCTACACTTCCCTAACGCAATTAGCAACATCAGAAGGTTAGCCTACAAGAGAACTGACATAGGTTACAATTGAACTAGGAGTGGTGTCCATTTGTCTTAGGATTTACCTCTTAGTTCACTTCTAACCTTTTGCTGTTGCTAACTATTTCGCGAAATATACGAAAAGATTGTGTAACTTTTGTAGCAAAGGTTTCCTTCATCTACACTTCCCTAACGCAATTAGCAACATCAGAAGGTTAGCCTACAGGAGAACGGACATAGGTTACAATTGAACTAGGAGTGGTGTCCATTGGTTTTAGGATTTAGCTCCCAGTTCACTTCTAACCTTCTGCTTGTGCTAACTATTTCGCGAAATATACGAAAAGATTGTGTAACTTTTGTAGCAAAGGTTTCCTTCATGTATACTTTCCTAATACAATTAGCAACATCAGAAACTTAAGCCTACGAGAGAACTGACATAGGTTACAAGTAAAGTAGGAGTGGTGTCCATTGGTTTTAGGATTTAGCTCCCAGTTCACTTCTAACCTTCTGCTGGTGCTAACTATTTCGCGAAATATACGAAAAGATTGTGTAACTTTTGTAGCAAAGGTTTCCTTCATGTACACTTTCATAATACAATTAGCAACATCAGAAGGTTAGCCTACAGGAGAACAGACATAGGTTAGAAGTGAACTAGGAGTGGTGCCCATTGATCTTAGGATTTAGCTGTCAGTTCATTTCTAACCTTTTGCTCATGCTAACTATTTCGCGAAATATACGAAAAGATTGTGTAACTTTTGTAGCAAAGGTTTCCTTCATGTATACTTTCCTAATACAATTAGCAACATCAGAAACTTAAGCCTACGAGAGAACTGACATAGGTTACAAGTAAAGTAGGAGTGGTGTCCATTGGTTTTAGGATTTAGCTCCCAGTTCACTTCTAACCTTTTGCTGTTGCTAACTATTTCGCGAAATATACGATAAGATTGTGTAACTTTTGTAGCAAAGGCTTCCTTCATGTACACTTTCATAATACAATTAGCAACATCAGAAGGTTAGCCTACAGGAGAACAGACATAGGTTAGAAGTGAACTAGGAGTGGTGCCCATTGATCTTAGGATTTAGCTCTCAGTTCATTTCTAACCTTTTGCTCATGCTAACTATTTCGCGAAATATACGAAAAGATTGTGTAACTTTTGTAGCAAAGGTTTCCTTCATGTACAGTTTCATAATACAATTAGCAACATCAGAAAGTTTAGCCTACAAGAGAACGGACATAGGTTACAAGTGAACTAGGAGTGGTGCCCATTAGTCTTAGGATTTAGCTCTCAGTTCACCTCTAACCTTCTGCCGGTGCTAACTATTTCATGACGCACTCACCTTTTTAGATAGACTATAACGTTATCTTGCTGTAAAATCAAAGGCTATAATAGAGAATTTCCCAGTTGGTAGTTACACCTGTAATTGATTTTGGAACATTGAACCAATATAGATGACACATCTTGAATATTTTTTCAATAGATGTGTTGTAGAACTGTTTCATTTTCTTTTCAATTAATCTTCCCTAAATATATCAAAATTATGTTTTTGCGAACATTCTGAGGAATGTTGTTAAAAAAAATACAAAATTCAAAAAAAGAGACAAATAGTATAAAAAATAAAATGTCTTTTCAAAATAACATTAAAAAAATCGAGACAAATAAAACACATGTATAAATGATGTACATAGTAGGCTTCAGTAAAAATCACATTTATTACGAAAAAACTATATTAACTGCAAGTATTATTGCTTCACAAATCCAAGTAGGCCTACATGGATTAGCGTAGCCAGGACGATGTATTAGAGGGGGATACGACCCTAGGGCTCAGGGACGTGGAATCCCCATGGGGATATTTTTATCATTTTTATCTCTGGAAGTCATATTTTTTGCTATATTGGCATCTAAAATTACACAATTGTTGGGTCGTCGGGAAGCAGTTTTGATAAAATATACTACGCTGTTATATACATTTTATATATAAACACTATAAACTAGCATCTAGCCTATAAACACACTCAGGCGCTAGCTTTGCAGTCAGGCCGTGGATCGTAGTGTCATTTCACAAAAATAATAGCCAATATAAGTTTTGCTTCATTGTATTGGTGGAGTACAATAAGTTTGTTTTATAGGTAAACTTTTTTATGCTAAAATTAATATGTTTGGGGGGCACGTGCACCCGGTGCCCACCCCTGGCTGCGCCACTGAATACATGGTATTATTCTTGAAGATAAATCAATTCTTTTAATAGGTCTACTCTCGCGCCACAAACAAGAATCCCCCAGGGTAGGACTTAATTACTGCTTAAAACATCTGCTTAGGAAGAATATTCTAGTGTTGACATGTATTTTTAATGCAACAAACTGGTTAAGCCATGCACCAACTTGCAGGGAAGTGGGAGAGGCACGTTGCTGAAACCGGAAACGGAAGAAACTAGTAATGTAAAATTTTATAGACCTGCCTCGCCTTTACAATAGAGACTAAGCTATTTGAGAAACTATCATTAAAGATTAGCCTCTATAATAAATAGCAACTAAATAGACATTTTTTGGTTTATTTGTAGCTCTGTATATTGCATGATATTACAAATAAATTATTGTTTCCGTGTTGAAAACCAACTAGGGATTCTGAATCTAATCTGTGTGTGTTTGGTTTTATTGAAATGGACTCCCGATCGTTTACAGCATCCAAGGCATTGCATTTTGTGTGAATAGAACATTTCTTTTAATGAGTATTACTTGGAGTTGAGTATTAAGAGCTTGAATAATTGTACATTGTACTTTCTATAGTTATTAGTATAATATTTTAATCTCTTGTGTGGATATCGTCATAGCAATAATTATTTTCTGCAGTAAATAAACACCAACCTGAACCCGGACCTACAAATGTCAGCCTTTTATGGACGTAAAACAACCTAAAAGCATATTTTGGTGTCACAGAGCTTTCAGAGCCCTACACATCCTAACTGTTTTGCTCGTACATTTCCGTAACTGAAACCATACATCAGTAATATAAAAGTTTTATCTTGATATTATAGATGCTATTTTCCGTATAAAAACTCTAGTTTTATTTAAGGCTTTCTGTCTCACAATGTCTTTCTATCGTCAGATGTAACACGTATAAAACATTTTTTGATTGTCGACAAATGCCGTTCATAATTCACTGTTATTTGAAGTCAGTATTTCTCGTATTTTGGCTTCACCAGGGATAGGAATCTTTTGAGTGTTATAGCGCATGATAGACTATTAGAGGCATAAGCATACGAGATCTCGCATGGGTCTACTTATTCTCGTAAGTAGGCCTACATTTCCCGTAGTACATAAACACCCGTGACTGCTGACTTTCTTCCTTTCTGTGAAGCTTGTACATTCTTTGTTAACAATATAGATTATTGTTAATTTCTGTAGCGTGTAATACGTTTACGGCTTATAATGCTAAACTTATTTGTTTTGAATAGGCCTATAGGGTATCAAATGCAAGATTGTTCACTACATTATCGTAGAACACTCTTTTGCAGTACATTCCTGTTGTATAAGCTTATTCCTATTGTATATTCCTGTTGTGCATTCCGGTTACATTCCTATGTAACAGATTCATTGTGTACATATCTATGTAGTACCCTCCTGTTGTACAATCCTATGTAGTAGAATCCTGGTATAGGCTACATTCCTATGTAATAGATTCATTGTGTAGATATCTATGTAGTACGCTCCTGTTGTACAATCCTATGTAGTACAATCCTGGTATAGGCCACATTCCTATGTAATAGATTCCTTGTGTAGATATCTATGTAGTACGCTCCTGTTGTACAATCCTATGTAGTACAATCCTGGTATAGGCCACATTCCTATGTAATAGATTCCTTGTGTAGATATCTATGTAGTACGCTCCTGTTGTACAATCCTGGTATAGGCCACATTCCTATGTAATAGATTCCTTGTGTAGATATCTATGTAGTACGCTCCTGTTGTACAATCCTATGTAGTATAATCCTGGTATAGGCTACATTCTTATGTAACCGATTCATTGTGTACATATCTATGTATTACGCTACTGTTGTACAATCCTATGTAGTAGAATCTTAGTATAGGCCACATTATTATGTAATAGATTCCTTGTGTACATATCTATGTAGTACGCTCCTGTTGTACAATCCTATGTAGTAGAATCCTGGTATAGGCCACATTCCTATGTAATAGATTCCTTGTGTACATATCTATGTAGTACGCTCCTGTTGTTACAATCCTATGTAGTATAATCCTGGTACAGGCCACATTCCTATGTAATAGATTCCTTGTGTACATATCTATGTAGTACGCTCCTGTTGTACAATCCTATGTAGTAGAATCCTGGTATAGGCCACATTCCTATGTAATAGATTCCTTGTGTACATATCTATGTAGTACGCTCCTGTTGTTACAATCCTATGTAGTATAATCCTGGTACAGGCCACATTCCTATGTAATAGATTCCTTGTGTAGATATCTATGTAGTACGCTCCTGTTGTTACAATCCTATGTAGTATAATCCTGGTACAGGCCACATTCCTATGTAATAGATTCCTTGTGTAGATATCTATGTAGTACGCTCCTGTTGTACAATCCTATGTAGTAGAATCCTGGTATAGGCCACATTCCTATGTAATAGATTCCTTGTGTACATATCTATGTAGTACGCTCCTGTTGTTACAATCCTATGTAGTATAATCCTGGTACAGGCCACATTCCTATGTAATAGATTCCTTGTGTACATATCTATGTAGTACGCTCCTGTTGTACAATCCTATGTAGTAGAATCCTGGTATAGGCCACATTCCTATGTAATAGATTCCTTGTGTACATATCTATGTAGTAGGCTCCTGTTGTATAATCCTATGTAGTAAAATTCTGATATAGGCTACATTCCTATGTAATAGATTCCTTGTGTATATTTGTATGTAATACGCTCCTGTTGTATAATCCTATGTAATAGAATTCTGGTATAGGGTACATTCCTATGGTTTATATTCCTTGAGTACATTTGTATGTAGTAAGTTTACGCTCCTGTTGTATAGGGTACATTCCTATGTAATAGATTCTTGTGTACATTTCTATGTAGTAGACCCTACGCTCCTGTTGTACAATCCTATGTAGTAGAATCCTGGTATAGGCTACATTCTTATGTAGTAGGCTACATTCTTATCTAGTAGCCTACGTTTATATGTAGACTGACGACTTAATATTTATAAACGTAAGGGACGTATCTAAACATAGTTTCTTTCACAATGTAGCTTATGTGCAGCGTGTGATAGTAAATATATTATTTTGAACATATCAAACTGAAAATATCATAGATCTTTTAAGAATTAAATAAAATTAATGAATAGCCTAGTAGTCAAATAAAAATGCTTCGAATAATCAAAAACTTCAATTAACTATAAACATAAACGTAATCGTACTATTGGAAAGCTATTGACTAGAAAATATTCCACAAACGCTTTTCCTAGCCGTTGTTGCTCCACATGGAACTGAGATGATAATTGTTGGATTCTTGTTTCAGCAACGTTTCCGATGACTCGTCGAATTGGACATCCTTACCAAAACAGAACTCCTCCGAAAAGGAAGAAGCCGAGGACGTCGTTCACAAGATTACAGATCGCAGAACTCGAAAAGAGATTCCACAAGCAGAAGTACCTAGCCTCAGCTGAAAGGGCGGCCTTGGCGAAAACTTTAAAAATGACGGACGCTCAAGTAAAAACGTGGTTCCAAAACAGGCGGACGAAATGGAGGTAAGCTTGTGGCCTTATTTTATTATCGTTACCTTGTTTTAGGTAGAACAAGCCTCATATCACATTTAATTTTTAATAATTTCGTTGAAGCATGAGCCTATAGCCTGTTTTCGTTATATAGGTCTGTTTATTAGAAAATTACTGTTTATTTCTTTTATTAATTACTGAGACGCCAGATAAGCTATAGGATGGCGTTCTATTGCATGCATCTCTTACAAAAATAATTTTTACATAAAAGAAAAAAAACATTGGCTATTTCTTATTTACAGTAGTCGTCGAGTAGCCTAGTTAGTTTAAAATATAGTATTAAAAAAATTTAAATCTAAAGGGAGGGTCCCTATCGTACTAACCCTCAATTAGAGACAACAAATTAACAATGCTAAAACATAGACCGATCTCTATCTTAAAACCCTGCTCTACAATTCCAGTTACAATAATCTTTAGGCGTTAAATTGTATTTATAATATTAATCATCAAACAATACATAAAATCACATATTTACAACACAAATCGCAATAAACAATGACATACATCATAAAATATACCCAAATGTTACAAAATTCAATGTAAAAACATCAATTCAAAGTGGATCTCAATTCAAATGTCTGCATGTAGGAGTGGATGGCAAAATGTAGGCTAATTCATGAAGTATCTACCTGAGCTATTGCATGTAGATATTTTAATACGTAGGCCTACAGTTACTTTCACTATTCTGAAGTTTTTTTACTTTGGATTCTGTAATATACCTATTTAGTTTCATTTTATGATGTATTTTCAGTGTTTTTGTGATTTGTGTTGTTTTTTGTTATGTGAATTTACTTATGTATTGTTTGATCGATAATATAATTCTATGAATACATTTTTAGATCCTGGAGAGGATTTCAACTGGGAGTAGTAATTCGAGTTTATTTAATTTTTTGGTTTATAATTGATTGTAATAAACCAAATCAAAATTATAGACTAAACCAAAATTAAAAATTAACGAGGCAATAAAGGAACTAGTAAAAATCTTTTTTATTTTAGGTTTTTCTGACGCTATGTAGTTATTTCAGTGATTCAATAATACTAACAGTTGCATTCGTACATTTTTTAATATTTGAAATAATGTGTTGTTTGATTAATTATATAGGCCCTAATTATATGAATAAATTTTTAACCCCTGAAAAGGATTTAAACTGGGACTTTGTTTGGTCTATAATTGACTGTCACACTAAATTAATAGTATAGGCTACACAAGAATTAAAAATTACACGTGAAATATAAGAATCAATTGTGATTTTTTAAAAGTTTTTGGCTTTTTTATGTTAAATAAATATGGTTCAATAATACTAACAGTTTCATTCGTACATTTTCAATATTTGAAATAATGTGTTGTTTGATTAATAATATAGGCCCTAATTATATGAATAAATTTTTAACCCCTGAAAAGGATTTAAACTGGGACTTTTTTGGTCTATAATTGACTGTCAAACTAAATTAATAATATCGGCTACACAAGAATTGGAAAATTACAAGTAAAATATAGGAATCAATTGTGATTTTTTAAACTTGTTTGGCTTTTTTTAATGTTAAATAGTTATGGTTCAATAATACTTATAGTTGCATTCGTTCGTTTTTTAATAAGTAAATTTATGTGTTCGATAATATTATTCCATAAATAAATGTTTTAATCCTGAAGAATTCAACTGGGAGTAGAAACGTAGATCAATTTGAACTTGTTAAAATGTTTGGTCTATATTTTATTGTAATAAAAAAAAAAAATTAAAAGTAGCCTATAGGCCTAGGTTAAACAAAAATTAAAAATTACACGTGATATAGGCTATAGGAATGATTTATCATATTTTGTTTTGTCTTAGGCTCTTTCTTATGTTGAATAGTTATGCTAAGATAATATTAATATTTGCATTCGTTCGTTTTTTAATAAGTGAATTTATGTGTTCGATAATATTATTCCATAAATAAATGTTTAAATCCTGAAGAATTCAACTGGGAGTAGAAACGTAGATCAATTTGAAATTGTTAAAATGTTTGGTCTATTTTTTATTGTATCTTTGATTGGATTTGAAATTAAAAATAATCTGTAGGTTAAAAATTAAATAATTCACGTGAAATATAGGAATCATTTATCATATTTTTTAAAATTTTAGACCTTTTCTTATGTTAAATAGTTATGGTTCAATAATAGACCCTACTAATAGTTGCATTCGTACGTTTTAAAATTTTTATTTTTAGCATTACAATGTGAGTGATATTTCCTGTATGCTACAGCATGAATAAAGTGTACCGGGATGTGATGACGGAGGGGTGGGCAGAGCAGACCTCGCCGATAACATTTGCAAGATATTCCATTGTTGTATTAAGCGATTGTAAACCGATGGAAAACCTTTTAATACTTGGTCGTAAAAACAAATCGAGAAAGCTTTTAAGTTGAACCTGTTTTAAAATAAATTTTCAGACGGTAATTTAGTTTGTAGGATCGTTTATTACTGAGTAATGAAATAAATAAGGGAGTCGCAGAGGTGGAGGAGATAAAACTAGTATTAATTGCTACTAACAATCCGTTGTAACATTTTAATTATCGCATGGTTCGACTTATCTATGTTGCTTAATGGAAGAGCTGTGTCGTCTTTTGTCGCCAGTGGCGCCCCGCACGGAACCACGCACAACTAACCACTAAACCAGAAAACCGTTTTGTACTTTGTGTCCTGTACAGTCGTTGGAGAAATAATAAATATCTTGTACAGTCGGATTTTATAACAATCCACATGTAGGTAGAAGTGATTCGATGGATGGTTAATTATATAGATCTAATAAGAATTAAACAATAGCCTACAGAAATATTTTGAAATTTAAAAAGAAATATTTTATAATTAGGCATATGTTGTCATTCGTAAAACATTTTAATGAATATTCGAGGGCAATAAAATATTTAAAAATACTGTGTAATAAAATAAAAGTATTATTAAATTGTTTGTATTTAGGCCTACATTTAGTTTTTATATATTTATCTCCAGTAACAACGTTTGCAAATGCAAGCGGCTACAACCGCATTTTCAGTCGTAAATTAAAGCTAAGAGCTGAAAAAGTATTAGGCCCAAGTATTTACGTTTTAGGTAGGTTACTATATAATTACACTAAAGGCCTTTACATAAAAAAAACAATTATTTAAAATTATTAAACTTCTTTACTATTTTCGAATTATTGTCGGAAGTCATATGTATTGTCGAGTTAATGGTAGGCCTATATAACTTACACATTCATTGCTCTTCCCGGATATTATTAACACTCAAGGCGCCAAGGCGTAAAATTTGGGGGATGCATAGTTGGAGACTTTTTAAATTTGGGGATTTAAAAATATAAAGCAAAGTTTAGTACTTCTGCGCGCCAGTTAGGCCGACGTGTGACGTAAGTATTCCCTCCAAGAAGACACTCAGGCGCTGATTAAGGAAAGAAGAAACGGGAACTGTAGATAATGCAATTATAAAAAACCTATAAGCCCACATACCTAATTTATTACGGGAATACACGAAAGATGCGTACAACGAAATATGCGTACCTACACCAGGAATATTGCGAAAGATGCATACAGGATCAGGTTTTGACAGATGACGAGGATAAGCTATGACGTCAGTACATTGTGACAGGCGAAAAATGCGTACACTTTATAGGCAAACACCGGTCTTTTAAAATCATTGAACTACATAAATGGGTTTACCTCTGAGCTATACATTGTTGTCGCTTAGTTTCTTCGGGGCGGAGATCCTTTAAAACTTTATTATACCTGATTTACATCACACTTTCCTAGGCTTAGGACTGGCAAAATGATATACATATCTTACCCTATCATTTTAGCATGTTTAAAATCAGCATGTAGCCTTGGTAACTTTTTTGTGTTCTATATTTTTAAATAATTTGTTTTTGATTTTACAGAATTTTCCTTCATTTTAATCTATATTGCTTATTGACCAATTACTTTGATCTTACCATCTGGTTTCTTGGGTCTAATCTAATACATTTTTTTTATGTAGGAAAAAGATCTTAAACAAGACATTAATCTGCAGTTTCTAGGTATTTGTTGTACGTACAGGCCGAAGTTTCGGCCTCTTTTGAAAAGTCCTCTCTATTAAATCAAACTTATCACCTAAGCAGATAGCCAACAAGCAAAATGACCACTGACGAAGTTGAAACCCTTTTATGACCCATTTTGACTGGGAAAATCCAAAACCTTGAAAGCTATTAGCAAATAGTTTAGGGGTAGATGACCTGGGTTGACAACTGGAGTATGGTTTGTACACTTTTTCGCTTGTCAAATTTACGACTTAACCTCTTCAATCGCTATTGTTTCCTCGTGTACGCATATTTCGCTGTACGCATTTCGTGCCACCGTAATAGTGTGCGTAATGTTCACGTAACTTTTCTAATAATAGTTTAGATTCCTAATTACGAATCAATAAGTCGTAAGAACATCAAAACAAAATACTAATTGCAAAGGCATTGTTACTTTTCATTCACGCATTCTTCTATGCATTTGTGTGAAATTGTCATTAGATTTATTTACACATCGCAGTCATTAATCGAAGTTTTAAAACTAAATTCTTTGTGTTCAACGATTATTAACAAAAACTCATTTCCTAAGATCTAGACGAAAGACCCAGCCGAAGGCATTTTAATAAGAGCTGTTTTCGCCTAGGTTGCCAAAACCCTGCAGTTGGCCCTGTCAGTATTTCTTTACGTACTTATATGCCTAC
>JBAIZL010000003.1:147691587-147711587 GCA_036971475.1 Prosapia bicincta | reverse complement strand
AAGTCGTGGCAGGACGTAGATACAGTAATGTCAAGGTTTAGACGTTCCAGATGTATGATGTTTCTGTAGAGGCATATACACAAGCATATGAACATTTACACAATTAAGTACTGTATTTACATAAAGTAGTGGCAGGACGTAGATACAGCAATGCCCAGGTTTAGACGTTCCAGATGTATGATGTTTTTGTAGAGGCATATACACAAGCATATGAACATTTACACAATTAAGTACTGTATTTACATAAAGTCGTGGCAGGACGTAGATACAGTAATGTCAAGGTTTAGACGTTCCAGATGTATGATGTTTCTATAGAGGCATATACACAAGCATATGAACATTTGCACAATCAAGTACTGTATTTACATAAAGTAGTGGCAGGACGTAGATACAGTAATGTCAAGGCTTAGACGTTCCAGATGTATGATGTTTTTGTAGAGGCATATACACAAGCATATGAACATTTGCACAATCAAGTACTGTATTTACATAAAGTCGTGGCAGGACGTAGATACAGTAATGCCAAGGCTTAGACGTTCCAGATGTATGATGTTTTTGTAGAGGCATATACACAAGCATATGATCATTTGCATAATCAAGTACTGTATTTACATAAAGTCGTGGCAAGACGTAGATACAGTAATGCCAAGGTTTAGACGTTCCAGATGTATGATGTTTCTATAGAGGCATATACACAAGCATATAAACATTTACACAATCAAGTACTGTATTTATATAAAGTCGTGGCAGGACGTAGATACAGTAATGCCAAGGTTTAGGCGTTCCAGATGTATGATGTTTTTGTAGAGGCCTACACACAAGCATATGAACATTTGCACAATCAAGTACTGTATTTACATAAAGTCGTGGCAGGACGTAGATACAGTAATGCCAAGGCTTAGACGTTCCAGATGTATGATGTTTTTGTAGAGGCATATACACAAGCATATGAACATTTGCATAATCAAGCACTGTATTTACATAAAGTCGTGGCAGGACGTAGATACAGTAATGTCAAGGTTTAGACGTTCCTGATGTATGATGTTTCTGTAGAGGCATATACACAAGCATATGAACATTTGCACAATCAAGTACTGTATTTACATAAAGTCGTGGCAGGATGTAGATACAGTCAAGTCAAGGTTTAGACGTTCCAGATGTATAATGTTTCTATAGAGGCATATACACAGGCATATGAACATTTACACAATCAAGTACTGTATTTACATAAAGTCGTGGCAGGACGTAGATACAGTAATGTCAAGGTTTAGACGTTCCTGATGTATGATGTTTCTATACAGTCATATACACAAGCATATGAACATTTGCACAATTAATTACTGTATTTACATAAAGTCGTGGTAGGACGTAGATACAGTAATGTCAAGGTTTAGACGTTCCAGATGTATGATGTTTCTATACAGTCATATACACAAGCATATGAACATTTGCACAATTAATTTTTGTATTTACATAAAGTCGTGGTAGGACGTAGATACAGTAATGTCAAGGTTTAGACGTTCAAGATGTATGATGTTTCTATAGAGGCATATACACAAGCATATGAACATTTACACAATTAAGTACTGTATTTACATAAAGTCGTGGTAGGACGTAGATACAGTAATGTCAAGGTTTAGACGTTCAAGATGTATGATGTTTCTATAGAGGCATATACACAAGCATATGAACATTTACACAATTAAGTACTGTATTTACATAAAGTCGTGGCAGGACGTAGATACAGTAATGCCAAGGTTTAGGCGTTCCAGATGTATGATGTTTTTGTAGAGGCATATACACAAGCATATGAACATTTGCACAATCAAGTACTGTATTTACATAAAGTCGTGGCAGGGCGTAGCTACAGTAATGTCAAGGTTTAGGCGTTCCAGATGTATGATGTTTTTGTAGAGGCCTACACACAAGCATATGGACATTTAGCCTACACAATCAAGTACTGTATTTACATAATGTCGTGGCAGGACGTAGATACAGTAATGCCAAGGTTTAGGCGTTCCAGATGTATGATGTTTTTGTAGAGGCCTATACACAAGCATATGAACATTTGCATAATCAAGTACTGTATTTACATAAAGTCGTGGCAGGACGTAGATGCAGTAATGCCAAGGTTTAGGCGTTCCAGATGTATGATGTTTTTGTAGAGGCCTATACACAAGCATATGAACATTTGCACAATCAAGTACTGTATTTACATAAAGTAGTGGCAGGACGTAGATACAGTAATGCCAAGGTTTAGGCGTTCCAGATGTATGATGTTTTTGTAGAGGCCTATACACAAGCATATGAACATTTGCACAATCAAGTACTGTATTTACATAAAGTAGTGGCAGGACGTAGATACAGTAATGTCAAGGTTTAGACGTTCCAGATGTATGATGTTTCTGTAGAGGCATATACACAAACATATGCACATTTACACAATCAAGTACTGTATTTACATAAAGTCGTGGCAGGACGTAGATACAGTAATGCCAAGGTTTAGGCGTTCCAGATGTATGATGTTTTTGTAGAAGCATATACACAAGCATATGGACATTTACACAATCAAGTACTGTATTTACATAAAGTAGTGGCAGGACGTAGATACAGTAATGCCAAGGTTTAGGCGTTCCAGATGTATGATGTTTCTGTAGAGGCATATACACAAACATATGGACATTTACACAATCAAGTACTGTATTTACATAAAGTCGTGGCAGGACGTAGATACAGTAATGCCAAGGTTTAGGCGTTCCAGATGTATGATGTTTCTGTAGAGGCATATACACAAACATATGGACATTTACACAATCAAGTACTGTATTTACATAAATTCGTGGCAGGACGTAGATACAGTAATGCCAAGGTTTAGGCGTTCCAGATGTATGATGTTTTTGTAGAGGCATATACACAAACATATGGACATTTACACAATCAAGTACTGTATTTACATAAAGTCGTGGCAGGACGTAGATACAGTAATGTCAAGGTTTAGACGTTCCAGATGTATGATGTTTCTGTAGAGGCATATACACAAACATATGGACATTTACACAATCAAGTACTGTATTTACATAAAGTCGTGGCAGGACGTAGATACAGTAATGCCAAGGTTTAGGCGTTCCAGATGTATGATGTTTTTGTAGAGGCATATACACAAGCATATGGACATTTACACAATCAAGTACTGTATTTACATAAAGTAGTGGCAGGACGTAGATACAGTAATGCCAAGGTTTAGGCGTTCCAGATGTATGATGTTTCTGTAGAGGCATATACACAAACATATGGACATTTACACAATCAAGTACTGTATTTACATAAAGTCGTGGCAGGACGTAGATACAGTAATGTCAAGGTTTAGGCGTTCAGATGTATGATGTTTTTGTACAGGTCTATATACACGCATATGAACATTTACATAATCAAGTACTGTTTTTATAAAAAGTTGTAATAAGTAGGTGTAGAGTGGTGTCAAGTTTTAGACAGCTTACAATACCCATACAGGATATTATTAATCAGCGTAGTTAAATATATATTCAAATGAAATCTTTGTTATACCTTGTTAAAAAATCTGCACAAAGTCTGCACGCGAAGTAACTTGCGTTGATTTTTCTTTATAAATATACTGATACTTAACTGATTTAAGCTGATGTAACTTATAGGTAGAAGTAGCTATTTGGGATTGGGCCTAAATGTAGCCTAAACGTTTTGAATTATTTATTTAGTTTCTACTTCACAAAGCTCAATTGTTAACTGTCAGCAACCCCTTTCCCCCATTTTAGCCCCATCCCTTGAAACTTTGTGAAAAGGTTTCGAGAGTCTAGAGATGTCAATCAAGCCCGATTGATGCCCCGCTGTACCTCTCTCACATAAAAGATTTACTTCTTTGGATTCTTTGAATTACTGGAGACAATATTTTGAGCATTTCTTATTTATTCCGTACTTCGTGAAAAATACAATGTTTTTAGAAATTCCATTTGGTTGAAATATAATTGTTCCATTCAAGTTTTCGGGTAGTTCCTTTAGCTACAACATACGTCGCACTAATATTTCCCATTTAGATTGGTGTCTAGATGTCAGTTCACCATTTGTCAATGGCAGTACTTGTTTCGAACTCCAAAAGTTATAAGAGCATCAATTTTTTCTAAAACTCAGAGAAGACAAACAAACTGATCAAAACCACGGCTTTCTTAAACCTTTTTCCTCTCGGTGTGACTGGTTGACAGAAAATATTCGAACAATATTTGATAAAAGAAAAAGTATAAAATACACTTAAATTAACAATAACAGGAGATTGTGCGTAGGTCTATATATACCATTCTAACTCCAATTCTTTCATTATTATATGTAAAGAAAAAAAAACTTATAAACAAGAAAATCGTAATTTTAAATTTATCAAACCATACATAATGGGCATAACTTTGTATATTATAAAGCTTTATTTATTGTAGCTATAAAGTATGAGTTTAGGAGCAGTTTGGCTACAAAAAAACTAAAATTCCAATGTAAGCCAACCGATTGCAGAATCGAAAGAGTGGCCTCTATTTTCCTTGATCGTAAAGATATAAAATACTTATCCTATAAGATTCATGACTAGCTTACGTTTGTAAGGCTAATTTTGTTTGTTTTTATACTTTATAGGTAGGCCTACAACCATACCTACACTAAGCATATACTTTGCACTCTATTGTAACACGACGTGGGCCTAAGAATCATTGGGTTTGTACAGTTACAATTTAGGTTATGTTTAATTTCGTCAAATTTTTTAAACACTATTTATGTCAAACCTTCTCTTGTTAAGAATTTATCTTCTAGTATCACATTCGACAATGAAAAAATTGAAGTTGAAGAAGTCTTAGTCAAATTTATTTTCATATCTAGGTATCATTTAATTAAAATTCTGTACAATTGTGTGGTTTACAAAAACATTGCTAAACTATCGGTCTTTATTTCAATTTCTGGATTATATTATTGTATTAAAATACCAAATGAATTATACCCTAATTGTACTTGAAATGCAGCTACAGTTGTGTAGCTTTGCAAAACATAGCCACTGCTGGGTTATTAAGTGTAACGCTTCCACACTTTCACATTATGTTACTTTTACAATACTTTAGATCTTCACAAAGAGAAAAAGTGAAAAACATTGTAGTGAGGTAGCTGAAAGACAGGTTTCTATAACAGGTGTTCACACATAGAAATTGTGAAAAATACTGTTGAGAGGTAGCTTGAAGACGTCTCTGTAACAGACTAGTTCTAAAACCACATAACTAGGAACTAGGCCTAACCAAAACGACAGAACAACGATGTAGATCTAACCTACACCACAGTGGAAGAAATCAGACATAACCAACATGACAGTACAAAGAAGCAGACATAATCAAAACACCACAATACAAGAAAGCAGACATATCCTATACCACAGTACAAGAAAGCAGACATAACATACACCACAATACAAGAAATTAGATATATCCAACACGACAGTTAAGAATCAGACATAATCAAACATCACAATACAAGGAAGCAGACATAACCAACAAGACAGTACAAGAAAGCAGTAGTAACCAACACCACAGTCCAAAGAAGTAGACATAGCCAACACCTCAGTGCAAGAAAGTAGACATAGCCAACACGACAGTACAAAAAAGCAGACAATCAAACACCACAATACAAGAAAGCAGACATAACCTACATCACAGTACAAGGAAGCAGACATAACATACACCACAATACAAGAAATTAGATATATCCAACACGACAGTTAAGAATCAGACATAATCAAACATCACAATACAAGGAAGCAGACATAACCAACAAGACAGTACAAGAAAGCAGTAGTAACCAACACCACAGTCCAAAGAAGTAGACATAGCCAACACCTCAGTGCAAGAAAGCAGACATAGCCAACACGACAGTACAAAAAAGCAGACAATCAAACACCACAATACAAGAAAGCAGACATAACCTACATCACAGTACAAGGAAGCAGACATAACCAACAAGAAAGTACCAGAAAGCAATCATAACCAACACCACAGTAGAACGAAGCAGACATAACCAACACCTTAGTGCAAGAAAGCAGACATATCCAACACGATAGTACAAAGAAGCAGACATAATCAAACACCACAATACAAGAGAGCAGACATAACCTACACCACATTACAAGAAAGCAGACATGATCTACACCACAGTGCACGAAAGCAGACATAACCTACAAGAGAGTACAAAGAAGCAGACATAATCAGACATCACAATACAAAAAAGAAGACATAAAATGCACCACAGTAATAGGAAGCAGACATAACCAACACCACAGTACAAGGAGGCAGACATAACTAACACTACAGTACAAGGAGGCAGACATAACAAACACTACAGTACAAGGAACCAGATATAACCAATACCACAGTACAAGGAAGCAGACCTAACACACACGACAGTACCAGGAGGCAGATATAACACACGACAGTACAAGGAACCAGACATAACCAACACCATAGTACAAGGAAGCAGACATAACTAACACTACAGTACAAGGAAGCAGATCTAACACACACGACAGTACCAGGAGGCAGATATAACACTCGACAGTACAAGGAACCAGACATAACCAACACCATAGTACAAGGAAGCACACATAACCAACACCACAGTACAAGGAAGCAGACCTAACACACACGACAGTACAAGGAGGCAGATATAACACACACGACAGTACAAGGAACCAGACATAACCAACACCACAGTACAAGGAAGCAGACATAACTAACACCACAATACAATGAAGCACCAATCAACACGACAGTAAAACGCTGCAGACATTACCAACATCACAGCCTACAAAAGTGATACCTATCGCCGGTCTATGTCAAGAGATCTAGTGACGTATCCAGTGACGTGGCAGTTTCGTGCAACAGCAGTAGTAGAGACGAATGTTTAATTCTGCAGAAAAAAGGTGTTGTCAGTTGTATGGCGAGTCTATGTCAAGAGATCTAGTGACGTATCCAGTGACGTCGTAGTTTCGTGCAGCTGCAGTAGTAGAGACGACTGTTTAATTCTGCAGAAAAAAGCGTGTTATCAGTTGTATGGCGGGTCTAAGTCAAGAGATCTAGTGACGTATCCAGTGACGTGGTAGTTTCGTGTAACTGCAGTAATAGAGACGAATGTTTAGTTCTGCAGAAAAAAGCGTGTTGTCAATTGTATGGCGGGTCTAAGTCAAGAGATCTAGTCCCGTATCCAGTGACGTGGTAGTTTCGTGTAACTGCAGTAGTAGAGACGAATGTTTAGTTCTGCAGAAAAAAGCGTGTTGTCAATTGTATGGCGGGTCTAAGTCAAGAGATCTAGTCCCGTATCCAGTGACGTGGTAGTTTCGTGTAACTGCAGTAGTAGAGACGAATGTTTAGTTCTGCAGAAAAAAGCGTGTTGTCAATTGTATGGCGGGTCTAAGTCAAGAGATCTAGTCCCGTATCCAGTGACGTGGTAGTTTCGTGTAACTGCAGTAGTAGAGACGAATGTTTAGTTCTGCAGAAAAAAGCGTGTTGTCAATTGTATGGCGGGTCTAAGTCAAGAGATCTAGTGACGTACCAGTGACGTGGTAGTTTCGTGCAACTGCAGTAGTAGAGACGAATGTTTAATTCTTCAGAAAAAAGCATGTCCAATTTAGAAATGGCAACAATTACTCGGCTAGCTCAGTGTTTCTTGGCGATGCGCGGTCGGCATTGAATATTTTACATCTCTAAACAGCCAAGCCGTGTTCTAAAAGGCTGTGTGTGTTCTTTATTATTTAACACCTTGAATAATTCAGTCCGCTTTTAAACTGTCAACTTAGTAGCTCGACATTTTTTCACCCTCTGAGGGTAGCAGCTCGAAAGGGAGAATAATTTCCACCCCTACCGTTTTACTCCCTACTTTCACAACGCTAACCTTGTCAAAGCCAATTGGCTGCTTCTGTGATACAAACACCGCGACTTGTCAAACGAATTTGAAGATTATTGGGGGTAGAACAGCGATCGTTTCTGTACTGACTTGTAACTCAAGTCAAAAGCAACCAAACGACAGTTTTCAATGTTGTACCCTTCCTCTGTTTTTTATTTGAGCTGAAGTTTAAATACTATCATCGCCACGTCAATCCTTTCAAACACTTTGCATTGCACCAACGACTAAAGGATAGCAAATATTTTCGTATAGCTCACGGATACTGTTTATTTACATCAATATAAAATTGTTTTATAAACTTTTCATTAAAGAGTAATGTACTAAATAATGTAAGGGCATCAGCACCTACTTGCCTACGAATAATAAGAAAAAGATACGGAACCCAGGTAGTAACATAGAATCATGATATATAGCAGGGGTTAGAGATATAGGTAGGATCAGTACTGGGTCTGGGTCGCTTACCCAAAATATACTCACTTCCTTGGAGCCATATAGAAGTATACTCATCAAGTGTATATAGAAGTATATTCGATGCACTACCTTGCAAGAAGAAGGATATAGTTAGGGAAGATACATTGACCCCTGGTACTGAGTCAGGTGTAAAATATTCTATAGCGTGGCCAGGGTCGCTTACCCAAAGTATACTCACTTCCTTGGAATCATATAGAAGTATACTCTATGTACTACCTTGCAAGAAGAAGGATATAGTTAGGGAAGATACATTGACCCCTGGTACTGAGTCAGGTGTAAAATATTCTATAGCGTGGCCAGGGTCGCTTACCCAAAGTATACTCACTTCCTTGGAATCATATAGAAGTATACTCATGAAGTGTATATAGAAGTATACTCTATGTACTACCTTGCAAGAAGAAGGTTACAGTTAGGGAAGTTACTTTGACCCCTGGTACTGAGTCAGGCGTAAAATATTGTATAGCGTGGCAAAGTCGCTTACCCAAAATATACCCACTTCATTGGATTCATATAGAAGTATACTCCTGAAGTGTATATAGAAGTATACTCGATACACTCCCTTGCAAAAAGAAGGACAGAGTTAGTTAAGATAAATTGACCCTTGGTAGTGGGTCAGGTGTAAAATATTGTATAGCGTGGCCAGGGTCGCTTATCCAAGATACACTCCCTAAGTGTATAGAGAAGTGTACTCGATACACTACCTTGCAAGAAGAAGGATACAGTTAGGGAAGATACATTGACCCCTGGTACTGAGTCAGGTGTAAAATATTCTATAGCGTGGCCAGGGTCGCTTATCCAAGGTACACTCACTTCCTTGTAGTCATATAGAAGTATACTCATGAAGTGTATATAGAAGTATACTCTATGTACTACCTTGCAAGAAGAAGGATACAGTTAGGGAAGTTACTTTGACCCCTGGTACTGGATCAGCTGTAAAATATTATATAGCGTGGCCAAAGTCGCTTACCCAAAATATATCCACTTCCTTGGAGTCATATAGAAGTATACTCCTGAAGTGTATATAGAAGTATACTTGATACACTACCTTGCTAGAAGAATAATACAGTTAGTGTATAAACATTGACCCCTTGAGCTGGGTCTGGTGTAAAATATTGTATAGCGTGGCCAGGGTCCCTTACCCAAAATATACCCACTTCATTGGATTCATATAGAAGTATACTCCTGAAGTGTATATAGAAGTATACTCGATACACTCCCTTGCAAAAAGAAGGACAGAGTTAGTTAAGATATATTGACCCTTGGTAGTGGGTCAGGTGTAAAAAATTGTATAGCGTGGCCAGGGCCTCTTAACTAAAGTATAACTACTCTATCGGAGTCATACAGGAGTATAATCTTGAAGTGTATACAGGAGTATACTCGACAAATTCCTTTCCAAGGAGAAGGAAAGAGTTAGGTAAGATACATTGACCCATGGTACTGTGTCAGGTATAAAATAATGTATATTGTGACCAGGGTCGCCTACCCAAAGTATACCCATTTCATTGAATTCATTTAGAAGTATACTCCTAAAGTGTATATAGAAGTATACTCGATGCACTCCCTTGCAAAATGAGGGACAGAGTTAGTTAAGATACATTAACCCATGGTAGTGGGTCAGGTGTAAAATATTGTATAGCGTGGCCAGGGTCGCTTAGCTAAAGTATAGCTCCTCTATCGGAGTCATACAGAAGTATAATCCTGAAGGGTATGCAGATTTATAGCTTACTCGATAAAGTCCTTTCCAAGAAGAAGGAAAGAGTTAGGATAGATACCTTTACCGGTGGTACTTTGATAGGTGTAAATAATTGTATAGCGGGCCAGAGTCTCTTAGCTACTTTTTATCTCTTACATTTCCTTATAAGAAGAATGATGAGAGAGGCAAATGGAAGTAAATAGGGGGGAAATAAATATATACTATAGGTAGCGTTGCTTACCTGAAATAGGTCTGCTATTGACAGGGGTTGTAAGAGGTAATTCACTTACGTTTTGAATTGCCAGCGAAGACGTCAGGTATCTACTGCGTCAGTAAATATGTTTATAAATTATTTCTTGAACTGTGGTGATCTAATTGTAAGCGTGACAACTTATTTTTAAAAGTTCCTAGTGAGATAATACAATAAGCCAAATACGAATGTTTGCTACCTAGAAACTTCACAGTTTTCTGTGACCAAAGTCCTATATCGTATTTTACCGGACAGTAATGCATAAGGCTCTTTAACGTCTTGCTCACTTAGTCTGGAAGCACTGCTATCTATATTTAGTAAAATCACAATAAGCTAGCAACGTTAACAAAGATGAACAAATTACTTAACGCCGTCCCACACTCCCCCACCCACCCCCACATCACCTCAGCTGTATCATACGTAATTGAATTAGCAAGAACGACGCTAGACTGGCGTCTCTACACGCAACCCAGCTTGCTTTAATAAGCAACCTTAAAGCTAGCCACCGTTAGTGATGTTGTACTCAATAGTCGTGATTTGATAATGGATTGTTTTAAAGCGATCAGGAGAAATGTATCTATTGTAAGCTTATGGTTCTACTTGTTTTAAACTTACTTCAAAATAACAATAAACTTTTATTTAAATTATTAGTTTTTAGATGACCCGCGAATGTGACTTAACGTCTTTGAGAGATAGGAAAGTTTTGTAAAGATATGTAGGGATTTAGAACTCATCAAGAGGTTTGCGAAACTCAAGTAGGCCACTCTCCCACTTTCTTGTCTTTCTTCTTACAAGCATCCTATACACGAGATGCATACTAAGCAGTAATTTTGTTCTTCCCTAACTCTACCTTTCATTACCCTTTTTTAGAACGGTTCGTAGTGATACTTTTGTAGGTCAATGATTAATCAGATAGTGCCTTGATTGTTGCATAAGGGTTACTAGAAACGACACTAGTTTTGAATAGGAGTCGTCTATATATCGCATGGGTATGATCACTTACCTAAGGTAGACAAAAGGTAGTACTACCCGGCCTTGATAGTATCAATGGAAATCGAATCCTTACAGCCTATTCTTAATGACTTCTATAAAACTTCCGCAAGACATCGAATACTGTTGTTTAAATTATATTCAAGTCAAATTATAATTAACTTTATTACGAAGTAATCATTAAAACTAAATTATTATATAATCAAAAAATTTTTGTTTAATATTTATCGGAATAAGACTAATAAGTTATGTTCAAAGTATGAAAAATCACGAAAACAGGTGTAAAATGAAGAAGGAAGGATAAGCATAAGTAAAAAGAATAAGCTCATATAGCCTGAATGTGGTGCTACCCTGGTGCTGAGCATGGAGGAGAATCTTGGTTACCGTGTGCTAGTCTCGTATCGGAGACGTACTGTCTATTGTGGCCATAAAGAGGTGACTACACCAAGTTGTAGAAGGACGAGGCTGAGTATATAGAATACGCCATTATGACTTGAATGTGGTGCTACCCTGGTGCTGAGCATGGATGAGAATCTTGGCTACCGTGTGCGGGTCTCTTATTGGAGACCTACTATCTATCATGGCCATAGAGAGAAGCCTACACCAAGATGTAAAATGATGAGCATGAGTATATAGAAAACTCAACTATGACCTGAATTTGGTGCTACCCCGGCGCTGAGAATCATGGCTACCATATGAGGGTCTCGTATAGGAGACCTTCTGCTAATCGTGGTCATAGAGAGGAGCCTAAAACAAGATGTAGAAGGATGAGGATGAGTATATAGAATGTACATCTATGATCGGAATGTGGTGCTACCTTGGTACTGAGCATGGGGGAGAATCTTGGCTACCGTGTGAAGGTCTCGCATCGGAGACCTACTATCTATCGTGGCCATAAAGAGGTGTCTACACCAAGATGTAGAAGGATGAGAATGAGTATATAAAATACTCAGCTATGACCTGGATTTGGAGCTACCCTGGTACTGAGCGTGGGGGAGAATCTTGGCTACTGTGTATCAAAAACCTACTGTCTATCGTGGCCATAGAGAGGAGCCTACAGCATGATGTAAAAGGATGAGCATGAGTATATAGAATACTTAACTATGACCTGAATGTGGTGCTACCCTGGCGCTGACAATGCGGGAGAATCTTGGCTACCGTGTGCGGGTTTCGTATCGCACACCTACTGTCTATCGTGGCCCTAGAGATGTATCTACACCAAGATGTACACTGATGAGGATGATTATATATAGAATGCACAATTATGACCTGAATGTGATGATACCCTGGTGCTGAGCACGGACGAGAATCTTGCCTACCGTGTGTGGGTTTCGTATCGGGTACCTACTGTCTATCGTGGTCATATAGAGGTGTCTACACAAAGATGTAGAAGGATGGGGATGAGTATATAAAATACTCAACTGTGGTCTGAATGTGGAGTTACTCTGGTGCTGAGCAAGGAGGAGAATTTTGCCTACCGTGTGTGAGTTTAGTATCGGAGACCTACTCTCTATCGTGGCCATAGAGAGGTGCCTACACCAAGATGTAGAAGGATGAGGATGAGTATATGGAATGCTCAACTAAGACCTGAATGTGGTGCTACCTTGGTGATGAGCATGAAGGAGAGTCTTGCTACCGTGTGTGGGTCTCGTAACGGAGACCTACTGTCTATAGTGGCCATAGAGAGGAGTCTACACCAAGATGTAAAAGGACGAGGATTAGTGTATAGAATGCACAACTATGACCTGAACGTAGTGCTACCTTGGTGCTGAGCACGAAGGGGAATCTTTGCTACCATGTGCGGGTCTCGTAACGGAGACCTACTGTCTATCGTGGTCATAGAGAGGTGTCTACACCAAGATGTAGAAGGATGAGGATGAGTATATAGAATGCAGAACTGTGACATAAATGTGTAGCTACCTTGGTGCCGAGCATGAAAGAGAGTCTTGCCTACCGTGTGTGGGTCTCGTAACGGAGACCTATTGTCTATCATGGCCATAGAGAGGAGTCTACATCAAGTTGTAGAAGGATGAGTATGAGTATATAGAATGCAGAACTATAACCTGAATGTGGTGCTACCTTGGTGATGAGAACGAAGGGGAATCTTGGCTTCCGTGTGTGGGTCTCGTATTGGAAATCTACTGACTATCGAGGCCATAGAGAGGAGCTTACAGCAAGATGTAGTAGGATGAGGATGAGTATATAGAATGCATAACTATCACCTAAATGTGGTGCAACCCTGGTACTGAGCAAGGACGAAAATCGTGGCTACCGTGTACGGGTCTCGTATCAGAGATTTACTGTCTATCGTGGCCATAGAGAAGTGTCTACACCAAGATGTAGAAGTTTAAGGATGAGTATATATAATGCACAACTATGACCTGAATGTTGTGCTACCCTGGTGCTGAGCAAGGACGAAAATCGTGGCTACCGTGTACGGGTCTCGTATCAGAGATTTACTGTCTATCGTGGCCATAGAGAAGTGTCTACACCAAGATGTAGAAGTTTAAGGATGAGTATATATAATGCACAACTATGACCTGAATGTTGTGCTACCCTGGTGCTGAGCACGCAGGGGAATCTTGGCTGCCGTGTACGAGGCTCGTATCGGAGACCTATTGTCTATCGTGGCCATAGAGAAGTGCCTACACCAAGATGTAGAAGTTTAAGGATGAGTATATATAATGCACAACTATGACCTGAATGTTGTGCTACCCTGGTGCTGAGCACGCAGGGGAATCTTGGCTGCCCTGTGCGTGGCTCGTATCGGAGACCTACTGTATATCGTGGCCATAGAGAGGTGCCTACACCAAGATGTAGAAGTTTAAGGATGAGTATATATAATGCACAACTATGACCTGAATGTTGTGCTACCCTGGTGCTGAGCACGCAGGGGAATCTTGGCTGCCCTGTGCGTGGCTCGTATCGGAGACCTACTGTATATCGTGGCCATAGAGAGGTGCCTACACCAAGAAGTAGAAGTTTAAGGATGAGTATATATAATGCACAACTATGACCTGAATGTTGTGCTACCCTGGTGCTGAGCACGCAGGGGAATCTTGGCTGCCCTGTGCGTGGCTCGTATCGGAGACCTACTCTATATCGTGGCCATAGAGAGGTGCCTACACCAAGATGTAGAAGTTTAAGGATGAGTATATATAATGCACAACTATGACCTGAATGTTGTGCTACCCTGGTGCTGAGCACGCAGGGGAATCTTGGCTGCCGTGTACGAGGCTCGTATCGGAGACCTATTGTCTATCGTGGCCATAGAGAAGTGCCTACACCAAGATGTAGAAGTTTAAGGATGAGTATATATTATGCACAACTATGACCTGAATGTTGTGCTACCCTGGTGCTGAGCACGCAGGGGAATCTTGGCTGCCCTGTGCGTGGCTCGTATCGGAGACCTACTGTATATCGTGGCCATAGAGAGGTGTCTACACCAAGATGTAGAAGTTTAAGGATGAGTATATATAATGCACAACTATGACCTGAATGTTGTGCTACCCTGGTGCTGAGCACGCAGGGGAATCTTGGCTGCCCTGTGCGTGGCTCGTATCGGAGACCTACTGTATATCGTGGCCATAGAGAGGTGTCTACACCAAGATGTAGAAGGATGATGTTGAGTATATAGAATACGCAACTATGACATGAATGTGATGCTACCCTGGTGCTGAGCACGCAGGGGAATCTTGGCTGCCGTGTACGAGGCTCGTATCGGAGACCTACTGTATATCGTGGCCATAGAGAGGTGTCTACACCAAGATGTAGAAGGATGATGTTGAGTATATAGAATACGCAACTATGACATGAATGTGATGCTACCCTGGTGCTGAGCACGCAGGGGAATCTTGGCTGCCGTGTACGAGGCTTGTATCGGAGACCTACTGTATATCGTGGCCATAGAGAGGTGTCTACACCAAGATGTAGAAGGATGATGTTGAGTATATAGAATACGCAACTATGACATGAATGTGATGCTACCCTGGTGCTGAGCACGCAGGGGAATCTTGGCTGCCCTGTGCGTGGCTCGTATCGGAGACCTACTGTATATCGTGGCCATAGAGATGTGTCTACACCAAGATGTAGAAGGATGATGATGAGTATATAGATTACGCAACTATGGCCTGAATGCGGTCCTACCCTGGTGGAGAATCTCGCCAGCGTGAACAGATTTGCTTACTCTAAAGGACAGTCTATGGAAGAACAGTCCTTCAGTAGAACTGAAGAAAATATGCCATTTACTGGTTTTAAGGAATGCAGAAACATTATGGTTCGTGAAGACTCTCTTCCAGAAACAAAAGTGAGGGCTTCTTTATTTCTGCAGGCTACCTCTACCTATTATATAAGACATGCCCTAAGCTCGCCTGTTTTTTAAAAGTTGGTCATTTTTTGTCATGAAACAGTTGTATTTCAGATATCATATTTTGTGTACATGGTATTGTGGTATGTAAAGATAAAATTCATATGTCAGAAACTTCTTTGTTTTTTCACACTTCTTTAAACTGCTCTTTTTAGTGTCATTTTTAATATAATATAAATAGCTACTTTTCCCTTACCTTGTATTAGAGTAACCTATAAATAAATAATAGGTAATTCGTAAGAGAATACTTTACTTCTAATGGCTGTTGTAATAGTTGAATTAAAATTGTTCTCATTTTCCCTGAATGAACGTGTTTTTATTTTAATAAAACGAGATCATAAACCATCATTAGAAAATTATTTATCCAATATTTGCCCCAGTGTCAAGTTGTAGGTGTATTTCCTTTAACAAATCTCATAATAAATTTGTTCTTTTATTATAAATTGTAATGTCATTAAAATGTATATTGTACTTAAATTTACTGTCTGTTTAATTCCCAACTAGTGCCTGTTAAAATATCTATATAATGTGATAATCTGATACAACAGTTGTTTCTTTGCTTAGAGTTGTTTGTTATTTTTAGCAATCTCTATGTTACAAATAAAAAAAAGAATAACGGTAATTACACCATTTTTTTTAGTTTGTATTTCTTTTTCTCTAATGTAGTTAAGTGTAGATTGTACGGTCAGTTGAATATATATCAATATCTGTTTCAAAATAGTTTTGATTAAGAGCGGCTATCAGAAACTTATCGCGCAAAACAGACACAGACTGCAATACAACATTGGAAACAAGAAAAGCCCTGGAACACCTGGCAAATAAAGCATGACATATAACTTAACAATGGATCCCAAGCCATGTTAGCATCTATGGAAATAAGAGGGCAGACCTTCTGACCAAAAAAGGCACATCCATGGTACAACCCATTTGTATGCCCTCGTTGCAAAGCACGAAAGCCCTCATCAATGCAACTATCTACTGGGCCAGCAAACTGCACCTCACACAGCAATCAGCAGGAAGAAAATGGGAAAATCTTGTCACCACAGGACCCATCAACCACTGACTTCCACGAGCTGTAGGCGTTGCCAAGTTCAGAATGCAAACCGGCCACGACAACCTGGGCGCCCGTCTACATCGCATCGGTGTGCTCCCAACACCGGAATGCCCTCTCTGTGGACTCGATAACGATGGATGCGGATCATCTGAAGAAATAAAATGCACTCGACCATTCCGGAGATGATGATGACCCACTTGTTCGTCTATATTGGCTAGCGTGTCACCAAATGGCTCAACAGCCAAGTGTAGGTGTTGGCTAGTAAGTAAGTAGGTTTTAAAGTTTTGTTTAGGAACAAATCAAGAAAAAATAATTTTCATTTACATGCGTTAAGCAAAGCTTCAAAAGTAAACTCCAGCAATTTCAATAATTTGACAACAATCGCAATAATCTTTCAACAATTGCATTACTAAACCAACAATTGAATTACCACGCCAACGATTTCAACAGTTTGCCAACAATTACATTAATAGATTCCTATTAATGTTGACAAACGTCAACAACTTTATTAATAAGTCGGTAATATTAACACGTTTTAGTGACCCTTTGTCACAATGAAGGTTATCAATACTAGTGGTAACTTTTTGTTTTTAATTAACAAATTCTTTGAAGCAACATTACTACTGTAATGATATTAATTATTCCTTCATCTTCACGTGCTGTTCATGCTTGTGTATAATCTTACGGGTTAGCTCCGACCACAAACAGCGCGTAGGTTACACGATTGAAGTATTTAGCCTGACTCGTGTTACATTAATGGCTAGCTCAAGTGTCGCAAACATTGCGGCCTCCATTTCTTTTCTATTTTTTTTACTCTTCTGCAATGAATTATTAAAAACACCTAGTGCGCACTATTTACCATTACATGTTCTACTATCAACACCTTGGAAATATGCAATTAAGTTATCAAGGAATTTTAATGTAAAGAAATAATTATTTTAGGTGTTTTTTAATGCTGTAGTTAGGAAGGGCATTTTCTTGGTTAATTGTTGCAAATAAAGGCCCATATTAGGCACTAATTTAATTCTAATAAATATAGTGACGGTGAATATAATAAAAAAATAGAATAATTGGAAAATTTAATATTTATGTTCAACTTATTGTTATTATTAAAAAGGAAAAATAATACCACTACATAAAGTATAATTTTTAATACAGAAACATAAAAAAAGATTTACATTCTATATGCCTATAATAAATTCTTCATAACAGCTATAGGTAGACTATAGCCTACATGGTCGAAACTTTGACCTAATAAAGTAGTTATTCAAATAATTCTGATAATCTTCAGAATCCTTATTCCTACATACAAGATATCAGATTCATTTTATTACTACAAACTAATTTTTTTTTACTTAGTTTAAACATTCTTCATTTCCTACTATTAGTTCATATTCTCCCTATATATATATATATATATATATATATTCTTGTGTATTAATAAAGAGCATAAGTCAAAATACAAATACAAGAATTATAATTTAATTTACAATTCATAGCTTTTCGTTGGCTAACAGTACCAACATCATCAGAAACAAATATGTGGAGGGGCCTAAAAGAAGAGAAACATCACACCTCAATAGCTCACTGTTACATTATTAGAAACAAATGTGTGGAGGGGCCTAAAAGGAGAGACACATCACACCTCAATAGCTCACTGTTACATTATTAGAAACAAATGTGTGGAGGGGCCTAAAAGGAGAGAAACATCACACCTCAATAGCTCACTGTTACATTATTAGAAACAAATGTGTGGAGGGGCCTAAAAGGAGAGAAACATCACACCTCAATAGCTCACTGTTACATTATTAGAAACAAATGTGTGGAGGGGCCTAAAAGGAGAGAAACATCACACCTCAATAGCTCACTGTTACATTATTAGAAACAAATGTGTGGAGGGGCCTAAAAGGAGAGGAACATCACACCTCAATAGCTCACTGTTACATTATTAGAAACAAATGTGTGGAGGGGCCTAAAAGGAGAGAAACATCACACCTCAATAGCTCACTGTTACATTATTAGAAACAAATATGTGGAGGGCCTAAAAGGAGAGAAACATCACACCTCAATAGCTCACTGTTACATTATTAGAAACAAATATGTGGAGGGGCCTAAAAGGAGAGAAACATCACACCTCAATAGCTCACTGTTACATTATTAGAAACAAATATGTGGAGGGGCCTAAAAGGAGAGAAACATCACACCTCAATAGCTCACTGTTACATTATTAGAAACAAATGTGTGGAGGGGTCTAAAAGGAGAGAAACATCACACCTCAATAGCTCACTGTTACATTATTAGAAACAAATATGTGGAGGGGCCTAAAAGGAGAGAAACATCACACCTCAATAGCTCACTGTTACATTATTAGAAACAAATGTGTGGAGGGGCCTAAAAGGAGAGAAACAGCACACCTCAATAGCTCACTGTTACATTATTAGAAACAAATGTGTGGAGGGGCCTAAAAGAAGAGAAACAGCACACCTCAATAGCTCACTATTATATTATTAGAAACAAATATGTGAAGAAGCCTGAAAGGAGAGAGACATCACACTTCAATAGCTCACTGTTACATCATTAGAAACAAATGTGTGGAGAGGCCTAAAAGGAAAGAAACATCACACCTCAATAGCTCACTGTTACATTATTAGAAACAAATGTGTGGAGGGGCCTAAAAGAAGAGAAACAGCACACCTCAATAGCTCACTGTTATATTATTAGAAACAAATATGTGAAGAAGCCTGAAAGGAGAGAGACATCACACCTCAATACCTCACTGTTACATCATTAGAAACAAATGTGTGGAGAGGCCTAAAAGGAGAGAAACATCACACCTCAATAGCTCCACTGTTACATCATTTAGAATCAAATGAATTGTAAATTCAATTATAATTCTTGTATTTGTATTTTGACTTATGTTCTTTATATATATATATATATATATATATATATATATATATATATATATATATATATATATATATCTTTACTTTATATTTATCCGTTCAAGTTCAAATACATTGTTTAAAACTTGTAGCTGACGAGACTTGATGTTCATACAGTTTCATCATCAATTATTCAATAATTAAATTTAATTCATTAAATATAATACCTAATTTCGTTTTCTATATTGCTACTTGATATTGCCGTTCTGGCATAGGCTATGTGTATACATATTAAAATTAATTGCAATTATTTTATAATTTCTACTGACCGTTGTTTCTGTGTG
>JBAIZL010000003.1:147681587-147684087 GCA_036971475.1 Prosapia bicincta | reverse complement strand
AAAAGCAATTGCACGGTCATGAACAGTACAACTGGTTTGAGCCTAACCTTAGGTAGTGGACATGAGTCCCCCAAGAATATTACTGTGTTATTTAAAAAAATCTATTCATTGCGTAAAACATTAAGACAGCGTAGCAGCCCTTTACTCAGTTTAACCATTTTACCGATGGCTACAGCATTGTGTACGTCAAAACTTTGAATATTTTACGTCCATATAAATTCGCGAATATGTCCTGATTAATTTCATGAATATTTAATTTATTTGTTCAATTCTGAGACAAGCCCCGGTGCCCTGAAAATGATCAGTGGCGCCGTAAGTAGCCGTGGTGAATAGCAGGGAAAACACTGGGTTACTCTTTCGGGAACCTGCCACAAAAAAGCTATTATTAAATTTACTTCAAAATAATAAAACATTCCTTCAAACTAATGGCAATACGAGACAGTTGGGAAGTTTAAACTTGTATGTTACTTTCTCACTCTCCCTTCTTCGCTTTGCGTTAGCACCCATACGAGTAAATGTGTGTGTGTGTGTGTGTGTGTGTGTGTGTGTGTGTGTGTGTGTGTGTGTGTGTGTGTGTGTGTGTGTGTGTGTGTGTGTGTGTGTGTGTGTGTGTTTGTGTGTGTGTGTTTGTGTGTATGTGTATAGTAGACTACATTGGAAGTTGACGATGGTTACAGTTTTTTTTTTTTTTTTTTCAGAAGACAAACTGCTGAGGAACGAGAAGCTGAGAGACAAGCCGCCAACCGTCTAATGATGTCACTTCAAGCCGAAGCTCTAAGTAAGGGAATGTACCATCCAGGGAACAGCGGCGATAGAGTTGTACCCCCGGATTCAGGCTCTTTAAACGCGTTGCAAAACTTACAACCGTGGGCGCCAGCTGGCCACACCATATCACTTCAGCAACCTCAAGACCACCACCCAACGCCTCACTATACCATCAGCCAAACGCCCATAGCTTCGCCTATTTGTTAGGGTTCACAAGAATAGTTTTAAAATTTGATACGAAGGCGTGTTCAGTCGTTTTCTTTTAGCTTTTCCTACGTCGTCAGAGAACAGTTCGAGTCTCCGCTCACGGCGCGAAGTTCCTCGACCTGCTTATTTGGCCCGAAGGCAAGCAACGACGATGTGTTCAGGCTATATCATTCAAGCAATCAAAGACTTTTATTGTTGAGAAAACAGTGTTAGTTAAAGTTTATTTGAAGGAACAAAAGAGTAACGTTGCTCGGAAAGCAAATGATTTCTCTGATTCAGACTCATGCAATTTACATGTATCGCTGCTTGCATTCAGGTTCCAAACTAGATATTCTTAAAAACATTTTAACGTGAATATATTACTAAAAGTGAGAAAGGACAGATAAATACAAAGTCTAGTAAATAACTGGAATTAATATTATTATTGTTAGAATAATAATTTAAATACGTTATTAAAATATTATATTATTTACAATAATAATATTGAATATAACTATATTATTCCAGACAATTCCATACAGTAACTGGAAAGGTTTAACCATTATGTAACCAGTGTTCTAACATCAAAGATGTTTCATCAACACAAAAGTAACAAAACCATTCTTTCATCTTTCAATGAGCTTCACATTTGCCTCTTAGAAACAAGGCTTTGAGACTTTTATATTTTTTTTAATGTAACGTTTATGGCACAGAAAACGAAAGTATGAGAAAACAATACTAATATGTACTTCAATAATTTTATTTAAACACGTGACAGTATTCTCTGTCTGCAAGTAAAGAATGTAAAGAAGTCATGTCGAAATATTCATTTGATAAAGAATACCTGTCTTTAAAATATTTCTTTCTAGTCTTGTTGAATTATACCAGTGTTTTTCCATTATGTTTTTTTTTAAAATATTTATCTTTAAAAGTAGCGAAATGTGATACAAACAAACCTTAAATGCAAATGGTTTGCAAAATATTTCCAAGATGAGTCTTTATTAAGGCATGCATAGAGGTGGATCTAAATAGCTGAACTATCCCCATTTTATATTTTATCTTTGTTCACGCTTGGGGAAGTCAATATTACCCATAATTTTTGTTAAGATAAGTCAAAAACTCTTTGCTAAACATAGCTGCCCTAAATGTAAACAAATCAAGCGATTTCTTCGAAAATGGCAGAGGTTTTGTTCATTGTAATTGTTTATAACTGTTGTGAGCTCCTGCATTTACCTTGCAAAATTATAAACTGCAGTTTTTCATTCTTTGGAAATTCCAGTTTTTGTATTTATTTGTATTTTAGACTGTAGTTATGTAAACTATTTAAAAGAAAAATATCAAAATTATTTTGGATCGAAACATCGCTGCTATAACATATTATTGTTGCCATCACCATCGTCAGTCCGTTGCCCCTTTGCTGGCCGTTCGAGTTGGCCTCCCTTTCCTGGTCAGATATTGCTTTTATTGCTTTACATTTGATGTGTTTTTAAAATCAATCTTTATACTAAGGTATATTTCGTCAGTGTTTCTAAACTGCATGAAACCGATG
>JBAIZL010000003.1:147641587-147679087 GCA_036971475.1 Prosapia bicincta | reverse complement strand
CCAAAATTCAATATCCATGTATTTAAATTAAATAAACCTTTAAGAGGAGGCACTTCAGAACCCCAAGGAAGAAATTATTTTATTTATTATAGTATATACAAACACACAACCATGCCCGCATATTAAAACATTACAAATCACACGTTAGAATAATTTAAGAGGACATTGAAACATTCAAAGTAATAACAATGTACAGAAATATTTCTATTTTTTTTTAAACATAACATCGAGATTCAATAAACAACAAGATTTAATTAAAATTCATAGGGCCGTGACCGTTCCAGTATAGAAATGCCCTAAATTTTGTTTATAATCAGATATTATGTTAAATCCTTTACTAAATATTACCAACTAAATATTAGTAAAAAAAATATTTAATGTATATAAGGTTAATGACAGTACACTGACCAATTCATGGCACTACAAATACACTCGACGTTTCGATTTTCTATCAAAAAATCCTTTTCAAGAGCTAAAAGTTCGGATAGAAAATCGAAACTTAGAGTGTATTTGTAGTAACATGAATTGGTCAGTGATTTGTCATTACCTTTAAACATATTAAATAGTTATTAACAGACATAAAATTAAGTTTAAGTCAAATAAAATATTCAATACTCTCTCTCACACACACTCTCTCTCTCTCTTTCTCGCACACTCTCCCTCTCTCCTTTTCTATCACACACACACACACACACACACACACACACTCCTCCCCCTTTCTGTTTGTCTGTCTCTCTCTCTTTCTCTCTCTCTCTCTCTCTTTCTCTCTCTCTCTCTCTCTCTCTCTCTCTCTCTATATATATATATATATATATATATATATATATATATATATATATATGTATGCTTAATTATATTCTATAATTTATAGCAGAGCTAAATGTAGTCATTAACAACACAAAACTGTATCACGAATCAAACTGTAAATAAATACAAATAAAGAAAAGCTGTGGAAGTAAACCAGCTACAAAACGGAATAAAATTAGCAACATAATTAAATATAGAACAAAAGAAGCTTTACATGAAAAGATAGTTTATAGCAAACCAAAACGGCGAATAACACAACAGTACAGTGAACCGACTCTCTAGCGCGTATCGACGAGTGTAAACGTTATCTATTTTTATAATTACAAAAGTCACCATTTACTGCTCAATGCTTTTCTCAGTTCGTTGAACTTGTTTAGCAGTGCTGAGCGATAAAAACTCTGCATAAAATTAGAAGGGGATAAACTTTGGAGGAAAAATATTTGTCCTGCTCACTTTCGTTTTAAACTCAGAATAAAAACTATAACGGCATGATAGAATGGCTAAATTCTATTTAACCTGAAAGGTCAGTTAATTATTTGTTTTAACTTACTTGATTATTTCGCAATTTTAGTGTGGACCTATTTCTAAGTAAAGTTTATTGTAAATTGTTATAACTGAAAAAAAAACGCTTTTGTGGGAGATGTATTTTAAAGCTTCAGAATTTTGGTAAATATTTAGGTTAAGTAATTTGTGCTTATAAAAAAAATTATTATAAAATTTCAAGTCATAATATATTTATATCGGTAAATTACTGCACTGGCGCACGAGAAGAACCCTGGCCTAAGGTAGATCAAAACGATAAGGTCATTCCTAAAACCATTTCCAACATAAAACGTCAGATTTTTCAGGAAATTACAAGGCAGAAACGGAATAATATATAATTAATTTTGTGCAGCCTTTCTTATTAAAATTAGTACGTTTACCTATTTGTAACTACTTATATTACTTACTAAAATATAACTATTAAAAAACTACGGTACGGTTAGGTTATCTTTTTAAGTCAGGAATACATCGACAGCGCATGCGCAGAACTGAAAACCGAGCGTCACTCATTTCTATACCAGGATTCTTCTCATGCGCCGGTGACAGTACCTCAATTGCCTTATATCTATGAGTTGTTATATTTTATCTAAAGAATTACTGAAAATTTGACTTATTTTTAAATAACATTTTGAGGTTTTGAAACTAGTTATTTATAAAAACAGCTGAACACTTTTTAATATCTGTAAAGAAGTTAGAATATTTATCTGGAAACAAAGAATGTATAAATTATGATCCTGTGATTTTTATAGGGCAAAAATTTACCGTTTTCTGAAAAAAACATTTCTAAAATTTAATTGCTGACAAACAAAAGCATTGCTAAATATTGCATATATTTTTCTGTCACTTTCAATTTCTGACATAGGAAATATGACTGTTATTTACATGTAATTAAAATTTACCTTTTTAAAAACATTCTGCTTTTTCTGTTCCTTGAACTGAAGTAAATATAATATTTTTATAATTATTATAAAAACTTTGATAATATTAAAGAAATTAGTAATTACAGTTTATAAAATGTAAGCCGCTAAGATAGACTGTACAATGTACATATTGTAACCTATTATGATGTAAATATGCTGGTCACGCCCTTTTTCAGTACCGATATGTACAGCGACTAGAATTCCACGCGAAAATTCTGCATTGCCAATCTAGACAGTTAATGAAATTGCGTCTTATGTCAAATCAGTGCTGTATATATAATAATGCTTACCATTGTGAAAATACAACAACAAAAATAAACCACAAAAATTGTGTTTACTTTATCTATGCCTCTCAACACCTTCCACTAAAATGTACTGTATATTATTAAATAGGTAATGTAATAATGCAAAAATAGTCAATATACACAATATAGACGACCGATTTTGTAAATTACGAGCTAACTGAAAAAACAAGAGTTAAGGAATATACGCTATTAACATAAATACAGATTATTTTTTATCGAAACCTTGTTGCTGTTCATGACGAGCTGGTTGTTAATTGCTTATTACACTTTGATATTACTTGCGAACAGACTTATTGTTAACTTAAGGTTGTTAAATTAACAATTTGATTGTAAGTTAACAATTTAACAACCTTTAGTTAACAAAAATTCTGGTCGCAAGTAATATCAAAGTGTAATAAGAATATTTACATCACTTTTTAGAGCTTCGACTTACCTTTTTTCTCTTATGAACTTTAATTTGAGCAGCTACTCGAAGCCGCTGAAATGTGGAGAAATAACTCAACTTTAAGTAGAGTCATGAGTTGTAAAGAGGTAGGGGAACTCTGCTGACGTGTTCAGATAGATATGTCTAAGCGCACACAGATACAGAGTAAAAGCACTGATAAAAAGCAATGTATCTCACTTATTGATTAATGTAACATTAGATGAAAAGAAAATGCTCTCCTGTAAGATAGATCTACTAATGGGATCAAATAGATATATTCACTGCAACTAGGGGTAAGGACAGTTTCAGTAAGATACGTACTGCTATAACAAGGTCATCTACAGTTATTTGAAAGACTGTGTATAATCTCGTCATAAACCGGTCCCAGTAGCTACAGGCTCATCTGTCTTACCGGCTGATAATGCAAACTACTGGAGAACATGGTCAACCGACGTCTTGTCTGGTACATGAAACAAACTGACTTCTAACAATCAGTGTGGTTTCAGACAAGGAAGGCCATCAGCAGGGTCGTAGCCAGGTTGATGGTTGAGGGGCACGACCCGGGGGGGGGGGGGGGGGGTCAGAGAGAAGAACCTTCTTGGGGAGATTTCGAACATGTTTACCTCTAATTACATTTTGGCACTTAAAATTACACAATTGTTGGGTCGTCGGGGAATATGTTTTGCTAAAAACCTAGTGCTGTTTAATTGGTTAACATATTTTGCTAAAATTGTTTGTTTTTTTTGGGGGGGGGCACATGCCCCCTGTGCCCTTCTCTGGCTACGTCTCTGGTCATCAGTTCAACAATTGATTTTGTTGGAGTCAACCATATAAAATGGTTTTCTCTTACGACAAACACTAGTCGCTGTTTTCTTTGACCTTAAGAAAGCATATGATATGAGATGTAGGAGAGGAATTTTGAACATGTTGAAATCATGGGGTATACATGGTAACAATTTTGGATTCATTCAGAATTATTTGAACAACAGGTATTTCCGCGTACTTCTCGGATAAATATATTCCAATCACTACGGACTAGAGAACGGTGTACCGCAAGGTGGCATTCTGAGTTTCACGCTTTTTACCGTCGCCATTAACAGTGTCGCTTTAAACGTACAGTCCCCTTACCACTCTTTCCTGCCTGTGAATGATTTTTGTATACATGTGGCTGCTACAAGTATGGCAACAGTGGAAAGGTCCCTTCAATTAGTTAGTAATAAGTCACAGGAATGGAAAAAAATCTACGGGATTTAAGTTTTCGGCTTCGAAGACATAGTGTACAACATTTAGTTGGAGTAGGCAACACAATGAGCTTATCCGTTATGTAGATGGTTTTATCTAGATAGTGAGAGATATTTTGGTCTTATATTGGATAAAAGTTGTGATTCAGACCACTTTCTGGTGAAAATTAAATATAGAGAGCGACTGGCATGTTTGGGACAAGAGAAATTATATAAAAGAAGGCACTGGAACCTAGAAAAATTTAAAGATCCGGACACATTAGAAGGATTTAGAGAACTGGGCGATAGAAAAATGTTAGAAGTGTTACTAAAAGAGGGTATTTAAAATGAGAAAACAGGAATAGAAGTAAAGTGGTCAAAAATTAACAGAGTCATTGAGGAGACGGCGAGTGATGTGATTGGTGAGAAAATGAGGGCACGTGGTGAGGAATGGTTCGATGACGAATGTCGTGAGGTGCTAAGAATAAGAAATGCATATAGATTGATAATGTCACAGCGCGCTACAAAACAGAACACCGCAGATTACCAACTAAGCCGTAGAAGAGCAAAAAAGGTCATACGTGACAAGAAAAAAGCCTTTCTAAGGAAGCAAGTAGAGCAAATTGAGGAACTGAGAATTAATAACGAATCCAGGAAATTATATGGTGCTGTTAAATATAGAAATAGAGGTTTCCAGCCTAAAACCGACTCATTTAGGTATAAAGATGATAGAGTAGTGGAGGGGAAGGCGGAAGCTATTGACAGATGGGAAGAGTACTTTGGTGATCTGTACAACGCGGGAGCTCAGACGATAGACACGGACAACAATACCTTGAGCCGAATAGAATTGACAAATGAGGATGACATTGAGCCACCGGATATGGATGACTTCATGGAGTCGATTGAAAAGCTGAAAAGCAATAGAGTACCTGGTGAAGACTCACTTGTAGCCGAATTTTTTTTAAAATTGTGGAGAAATAGTACAGTCACAATTATATTCCCTGAGCCTAGACATATGGAAAAGAGAACGCATGCCTAGAAAATGGAGAACTAGTCTCATATGTCCTGTTTTTAAAAAGAGTGACAAATTGAAATGCAGTAATTATCGTGGAATATCTCTGCTCATGGTAGCAACAAAATATTCTCAAACATAATACTGAAAAAGCTCAAAGTCTTTGCTGAAAACATCATAACAGATTATCAGTGCGGATATCGACAGAAAAGGGGAACTACCGATCAGATATTTGTTTTAAGACAGTTACTCGAGAGGTGATGGGAATATAAAATTGACCTTCATCTTTTTTTTATTGACTATCGGCAGGCTTTTGACAGTGTCAACACTCGAAATCCTAAAGGAGTTCAAACAAGTTGATCAGACTGATCAACATGACATTGTGTGATAGTGACGGCAAAGTTGTCATAGGCGGCGGTATGAGTCCCGAATTCCCTATTCTGACTGGTGTGAGACAACGCGATGCCCTGTCTGCTACCCTCTTCAATCTCGCCTTACATGGAGTTTTGAGGAGGATTAACATTTCAGGGAATATCATGCATTCATGCAGTCAAATATGTGCATATGCTGATGATATATGCTTGGTTGCCAGGAATATTCCATCGCTCAAAGAAACTTTCAATATAATCAATAATGAAAGCAAAAAGATAGGTCTCTGCATAAATGAGGGAAAAACTAAATATATGCGTACAAGCAGAGGGCGTAGCAGTACGACTATAGATATCGATGGATATTCATTTGAAAAAGTAAAAAGTTTCACATATTTGGGCTCAGAAGTGAATGATGAAAATAAAACAATAAATGAAGTCCAAAAAAGAATGACAGCTAATAGAGCATACTTCGCAAATATAAAGCTTTTTAAAAGTAGGCTATTGTCTCAAACCACTATGGTACGACTCTATAAAACCTTAATTCGGTCAGTCCTAACGTATGGAGCGGAGACGTGGACTTTAACCGCCGCGATGAAAAATCAGTTGACATTGTTTGAGCGTAAGCTTTTAAGAAAAATTTATGGTCCGGTCCACGATGTACAAACAAATGTGTGAAAGCTTCGATCTAATACCAAGTTGTATTCCTTATACAAAGACGCAAATGTGGTTCGTTTTATTAAAACGCGACGTCTAGAATGGTTGGGTCACATCATAAGAATGCCGAACAAACTTTTACATGGCACTATGATTGGCAAAAGAAGAGTTGGCCGACCAAGAAAACGATGGCTACAGGACCTTGAGGAAGATTTAAGGGTACTCGGCGTTACAGCATGGAAACAGAAGGCTAAGGATAGAAGTACATGGCGGGACATTGTTAAGGAAGCCAAGGCCCACCCCGGGCTGTAGCGCTAGGTAGTAGTAGTAGTAGTATTGGGTAAAAGATTCTCATGGATACCACATGTACGGAATTTGAGGACTCCGTGCAGCAAGATATTGGATGCGTTAAGAGTTCTTAGTTGTACTAACTGGAGAGCAGATAGAACTTGTATGCTCCGTTTCTATCGTGCCATCGCGTCGTAAGATCGCGCATAGATTACGGTTCTATAGCTTATTCATCTGCTCGACTTACAGTTCTGAAAGTCCTTAATTCAGTATATCACTCTGGACTTAGTCTTACTACCGGTCCACTTTCTCTAGTCTTCTCGTCGAGGCTAGGGCACTGTCTCTCATTGCGACGTCAGATGCTTCAAATTTCACATTACACTGGTATTCGAAGCAAATCTGGTAAACCAAAGCATCCGTCGTTCAAAGCAGTTTGGTCAACGTTTGACTGCTCCTTTAGCATAAAATCGTTGCGTATTCCAAATATTCTAAATTCACAACTATTTTCGAACGAACATTGTGTTACATTCTTCCATAAACAATTCAAATGCCAGATTTTTATATCTCAATGCCCAGGTACCCTAATTATCAGAGGTAATGGAGGACTTTACCCAATCGTTACCGACGCCGTCAATGAAGATCTACTGGGGATGGAAAACCGTCTCCTGTAATTTACACTGTAATAAAGTTATGACGGTTTTGTATGATTGGTAGATAATGTTGAGTACCTGTTTCTTAGTGCTACTGGGAGTTGGATAGAATGATAATCCACGTTCTTAAGGTAGATCTAGATATCTGGTATGATTGTTATGCCTTTAGTAATCCATAATTCTCAGTGGTACTGCTACACTGTACATAATCGTGTAAACAATACACAAAATAAAGCTCCAATAAAACTAACATGAGCAACAGTATTTTCCGTGATTTAAAGCATTGAACAGTGCGCTGACCTAGTGCACAACGGTGGTATAAAGATGCAGAACAATCTGCTGGATGTTAAGAGTGAAGACAATGTCGAGGACTTGATTCTTAGTGGTGTTGGGAGTTTGATGCAATGATAACCCACCTCCCACAAGCTAGATCTAAAGTTGGTATGTGATTGTTAAGACTTTGTTAATCCATAATAGTCTGAGATACAGGGACCCTATACACAATCGTGACCGACGCTGCCAAGGAAGATCTACTAGGAATGGAACATCGCCTTCTATCCTTTACACTGAGATAGAGATAACGCTTTTGTATAATTGTTTGACAATGTTAGCACCTTTTCGTTACGGGTACTGCGATTGGATAGAATCATATCCAACGTCTCATAGTCAAGGTCTAACCATCTGGTATAGTTGTAAGTTGTTAGAGCTTCGTTAACTAATATTTCTCAGAGATACTGGGAGACTATTTACAGTAATGACCGACATCGCCAAAGGAGATCTACTAGTGACTAAAAAAAGCTTAAGATAGGTTTAAAGATTGTGTATGATTGTTAAAACATTTTAATTCCATAATTCTCAGAGGTACCAGGGCACTTCTACTAAGTTATATCTTTTACACTGAAAAAAAGCTATCTTGGTGACAATGTTGCGGACCTGGTATCTAGTGATACAGGGAACTGGATTGCCTTACCTCACGTCCTTAAGTTAGATCTAAAGGTTTGCTAGATAGCCTAAGTCGAAACGTCTTTATTCCATAATTTTAGGAGGTTCCGACGTTCTAGTAGTGTCTCAAAGAGATAACGGTTTTGTATGATTGTTTCACAATGTTAGGTACCTTTTCGTTACAGATACTGGAAAATGGATAAAATCATAGCCCACGTTCCATAGTCTAGATCTAATCATCTGGTATGGTTGTAAATAGCTTCGTTAACCAATATTTCTCAGAGATAATGGGTGATTATTTACAGTCGTGACCAACGTCACCAAGGAAGTTCTAGTAGTGATTAACACTGCCTTCTAACCTTTACACTGAGATAAAGAGATAACGGTTTTGTATGATTGGTTGACAATGTAAGGTACCTTTTCGTTACAGATATTGGGAGTTGGATAGAATCATATCCCACATCCCATAGACTAGATCTAACCATCTGGTATAGTTGTAATAGCTACGCTAACCACTATTTACATTCGTGACCGACATCGCCAAAGAAGAGCTACTAGTGATTAGCACCGACTTCTATCCATTGCACTGAGGTAAAGAGATAACGGTTTTGAATGATTGTTTCACAATGTAAGGTACCTTTTCGTTACGGATACTTGGAGTTATATAGAATCATATACCACGTCCCATTGTCAAGATCTAACAATCTGGTGTGGTTGCAAAAGCTTCGTTAACCAATATTTCTCAGAGATACTGGGAGCAATCTTACAGTCATGACCAACGTCACCAAGGAATATCTACTAGTGATTACACACCGCCTCCTGTCCTTTACACCGAGATCAAGAGATAACAGTTCTGTATAATTGTTAGACAATAACGGAACTCTTCGCTACGGATACTGGGAGTTGGATAGACACATATCCCATGTCCCATAGACTAAATCGAACCATCTGGTTCGTTAACCAATATTTCTCAAAGATATAGGGACATATTTTACAGTCGTGACCAACGTCGCAAAGGAATAGCTACTAGTGATTAACACTGACTTCTGTCCTTTACACTGAGATAAAGAGATAACGGTTTTGTATCATTATTAGACAATGTTACGGACCTCTTCGTTACGGATACTGGGAGTTTGATAGAATCAAAGCCCGCGTCCCATAGTCTAGATCTAAACATCTGGCATGGTTGTAAAAGCATCGTTAACCAATATTTCTCAGAGATGTTGGGAGACTTTTTACAATCGTGACCAACGTCGCCAAGGAAGATCTACTAGTGATTAACACCGCCTCCTGTCCTTTACACTGAGTTGAAGAGATGGCGCTTTTGTATGATTGTTTGACAATGCTAGGTATCTTTTCGTTCGGTGTCTTTGGAGTTGGATACAATCATATCCTACATCTCATACTCTAGACCTAACCATCTGGTATGGTTGTAAAAGCTACGTTAACAAATATTTTTCAGAGATGCTGGGAGACTATTTACAGTCGTGACCAAAGTGATTAACACCGCCTCCTGTCCTTTACACTGAGATAAAGGGATAATGGTTTTTTATGGTTGTTTGACAAAGTTACAGACCTTTTCGTTACGAATACTGGCAGGTGTATATAATCATATCCTCCTTTCCATAGTCTAGGTCTAACCATCTAGTATGGTTGTAAAAGCAACGAAAACCAATATTTCTCAGAGATACTGGGAGACTATTTACAGTTGTGACTGATGTCAAAAAGAAAGATCTACTAGTGATTAACACCGCCTTCGTCCTTTACACTGAGTTGAAGAGATGGCGCTTTTGTATGATTGTTTGACAATGCTAGGTATCTTTTCGTTCGGTGTCTTTGGAGTTGGATACAATCATATCCTACATCTCATACTCTAGACCTAACCATCTGGTATGGTTGTAAAAGCTACGTTAACAAATATTTTTCAGAGATGCTGGGAGACTATTTACAGTCGTGACCAAAGTGATTAACACCGCCTCCTGTCCTTTACACTGAGATAAAGGGATAATAGTTTTTTATGGTTGTTTGACAAAGTTACAGACCTTTTCGTTACGAATACTGGCAGGTGTATATAATCATATCCTCCTTTCCATAGTCTAGGTCTAACCATCTAGTATGGTTGTAAAAGCAACGAAAACCAATATTTCTCAGAGATACTGGGAGACTATTTACAGTCGTGACTGATGTCAAAAAGAAAGATCTACTAGTGATTAACACCGCCTCTGTCCTTTACACTGAATTAAAGATATAACGGTTTTGTATGATCGTTAGATTATGTTAGGTACCTTTTCGTTAGGGATCATTGACGTTAGATACAATCATATCCCACATGCCATAGGCTAGATCTAACCCACTGGTATGGTTGTAAAAGCTTCGTTAACCAATATTTTTCAGAGATAACAGGTGATTATTTACAGTCGCGATCGACGTCGCCAAGGCAGATCTACTAGTGATAACCACCACCTTCTCTCCTTTAACTGAGATAAAGATATAACGGTTTTGTATGATTGTTAGACAATAACACCGCCTTCTGTCCTTTTCACTGAGATAAAGATATAACGGTCTTCTATGATTGTTAGACAATGTTACGGACCTTTTCGTTACGGATACTGGGAGTTGGATAGAATCATATCCCACGTTCAATATTCTAGATCTAACCATCTGTTATGTTTGCCAATGTTTCTCAGAATTGCTAGGAGACTAATTACAGTCGTGACAGACGTCGCCAAGGAGGATCTACTAGTGATTAACACCGCCTCCTGTCCTTTACACTGAGATAAAAAGTAAACGGTTTTGTTTGAAGGTTAGACAATGTTACGGACCTCTTCGCTACGGATACTGGGAGTTGGATAGACACATATCCCATGTCCCATAGACTAAATCGAACCATCTGGTTCGTTAACCAATATTTCTCAAAGATATAGGGACATATTTTACAGCCGTGACCAACGTCGCAAAGGAATAGCTACTAGTGATTAACACTGACTTCTGTCCTTTACACTGAGATTAAGAGATAACGGTTTTGTATCATTATTAGACAATGTTACGCATCTCTTCGTTACGGATACTGGGAGTTTGATAGAATCAAAGCCCGCGTCCCATAGTCTAGATCTAAACATCTGGCATGGTTGTAAAAGCTTCTTTAACCAATATTTCTCAGAGATACTGGGTTATTATTTACAGTCATGACCAATGTCGCCAAGGAAGGTCTACTAGTGATAGCCACTACCTCCTGTCGTTTACACTGAGTTGAAGAGATGACGCTTTTGTATGATTGTTTGACAATGTTAGGTATCTTTTCGTTCGGTGTCTTTGGAGTTGGATACAATCATATCCTACATCTCATACTCTAGACCTAACCATCTGGTATGGTTGTAAAAGCTACGTTAACAAATATTTTTCAGAGATGCTGGGAGACTATTTACAGTCGTGACCAAAGTGATTAACACCGCCTCCTGTCCTTTACACAGAGATAAAGGGATAATGGTTTTTTTATGGTTGTTTGACAAAGTTACAGACCTTTTCGTTACGAATACTGGCAGTTGTATATAATCATATCCTCCTTTCCATAGTCTTGGTCTAACCATCTAGTATGGTTGTAAAAGCTACGTTAACAAATATTTTTCAGAGATGCTGGGAGACTATTTACAGTCGTGACCAAAGTGATTAACACCGCCTCCTGTCCTTTACACAGAGATAAAGGGATAATGGTTTTTTTATGGTTGTTTGACAAAGTTACAGACCTTTTCGTTACGAATACTGGCAGTTGTATATAATCATATCCTCCTTTCCATAGTCTTGGTCTAACCATCTAGTATGGTTGTAAAAGCAACGAAAACCAATATTTCTCAGAGATACTGGGAGACTATTTACAGTCGTGACTCATGTCAAAAAGAAAGATCTACTAGTGATTAACACCGCCTCTGTCCTTTACACTGAATTAAAGATATAACGGTTTTGTATGATGTTAGACAATGCTAGGTACATTTTCGTTACAAATACTGGGAGTTTGATAGAATCATATCCCACCACCCATAGTCTAGTTCTGACCATCTGGTATGGTTGTAAATGCTTCGTTAACCAATATTTCTCAGAGATACTGGGAGACTATTTACAGTCGTGACTCATGTCAAAAAGAAAGATCTACTAGTGATTAACACCGCCTTTGTCCTTTAACTGAGATAAAGATATAACGGTTTTGTATGATGTTAGACAATGCTAGGTACATTTTCGTTACAAATACTGGGAGTTTGATAGAATCATATCCCACCACCCATAGTCTAGTTCTGACCATCTGGTATGGTTGTAAATGCTTCGTTAACCAATATTTCTCAGAGATACTGAGACTATTTACAGTTTGGACCGACGTCCAGGGAAGAGCTACTAGTGATTAACACCGCCTCCAGTCTATTACACTGAGGCAAAGAGATAACGGTTTTGTATGAATGTTTGACATTGTTAGAGACCTATTCGTGAAGTACCTGGTTACTTCAACTACCTTCTATCCTTTACACTCAAATAAAGCTTAAGATAGGTATAAGATTTTGTATGATTGTTAAAACATTTTATTCCATAATTCTCAGAGGTACCAGGGTACTTCTACTAAGTTATATTCTTTACACTAAAAAAAAGCTATCTTGGTGACAATGTTGCGGTCCTGTTATCTAGTGATACAGGGAACTGGATGGCCTTACCTCACGTCCTTAAGTTAGATCTAAAGGTTTGGTAGATAGCCTAAGTCGAAACGTCTTTATTCCATAATTTTAGAAGGTACCAGGTTACTTCTACTGCCTTCTATCCTTTACACATAAATAAGGAGATCAATGTGACAATGTTGCGGACCTGGCTTTTAATTATACTGGGAAGTAGATTCTCATACACCCTTAAGGCAAATCTAATGGTCTGTTATGATTGGTAGAAAGTCTATAATCCATAATTCTGACAGATACTGGGGCACTTCTACAACCTTCTGTACTTTACACTGAGATTAAGCGATCACGGTGACAATGGTGCGGTCCTGGTTTCTAGTTGTAATGGGAACTGGATTGTCATAGCTTAGGTTCTTAAGTTAGATCTAAAGGTTTGGTATGATTGGTAAAAAGTCTATATTCCATAATTGTGACAGGTACTGGGGCCCTTCTACCTTTTGTACTTTACACTGAGATTAAGCGATTACGGTGACAGATTGCGGTCCTGGTTTCTAGTTGTAATGGGAACTGGATTGTCATAGCTTACGTCCTTAAGTTAGATCTAAAGGTTTGGTATGATTGGTAAAAATCTATAATCCATATTTCTGACAGTTACTGAGGCATTTCTACTACCTTCTGTACTTTACACTGAGATTAAGCGATCATGGTGACAATGTTGCGGACCTGGTTTCTGGTTGTAATGGGAACTGAATTGTCATAGCTTACGTCCTCAAGTTAGATATAAAGGTGTATATGATTTTTAAAAACTCTATAATCCATATTTCTGACAGGTACTAGAACACTTCTACTACCTTCTGTACTTTACACTGAGATTAAGCCATCACGGTAACAATGATGCGGACCTGGTTTCTAGTTGTAATGGGAACTGAATTGTCATAGCTTACGTCCTTAAGTTAGATCTAAAGGTTTGGTATGATTGGTAAAAAGTCTATATTCCATAATTGTGACAGGTACTGGGGCCCTTCTACCTTTTGTACTTTACACTGAGATTAAGCGATTACGGTGACAGATTGCGGTGCTGGTTTCTAGTTGTAATGGGAACTGGATTGTCATAGCTTACGTCCTTAAGTTAGATCTAAAGGTTTGGTATGATTGGTAAAAATCTATAATCAATATTTCTGACAGTTACTGAGGCATTTCTACTACCTTCTGTACTTTACACTGAGATTAAGCGATCATGGTGACAATGTTGCGGACCTGGTTTCTAGTTGTAATGGGAACTGAATTGTCATAGCTTACGTCCTCAAGTTAGATCTAAAGGTTTATTAGATTGCTAAAAAGTCTATAATCCATATTTCTGACAGGTACTAGGGCACTACTACTACCTTCTGTACTTTACACTGAGATTAAGCGATCACGGTGACAATGTTGCAGACCTGGTTTCTAGTTGTAATGGGAACTGGATTGTCATAGCTTACGTCCTTAAGTTAGATCTAAAGGTTTAGTTTGATTGGTAAAAAGTCTATAATCCATAATTCCGACAGGTACTGGGGCACTTCTACTACTTTCTGTACTTTACACTGAGATTGAGCGATCACGGTGACAATGTTGCGGTCCTGGTTTCTAGTTGTAAAGGGAACTGGATTGTCATAGCTTACGATTTTAGGTTAGATCTAAAGGTTTGGTATGATTGGTAAAAAGTCTATAATCCATAATTCTGACAGGTACTGGGGCACTTCTACTACCTTCTGTACTTTACACTGAGATTAAGCCATCACGGTAACAATGATGCGGACCTGGTTTCTAGTTGTAATGGGAACTGGATTGTCATAGCTTACGTCCTCAAGTTAGATCTAAAGGTTTATTAGATTGCTAAAAAGTCTATAATCCATATTTCTGACAGGTACTATAGCACTTCTACTACCATCTGTAATTTACACTGATATTAAGCGATCACGGTGACAATGTTGCGGACCTGGTTTCTAGTTGTAATGGGAACTGGATTGTTATAGCTTACGTTCTTAAGTTAGGTCTAAAGGTTTGGTATGATTGGTAAAAATTCTATAATCCATAATTCCGACAGGTACTGGGGTACTTCTACTACCTTCTGTACTTTACACTGAGATTAAGCCATCACGGTAACAATGTTGCGGACCTGGTTTCTAGTTGTAATGGGAACTGGATTGTCATAGCTTACGTCCTCAAGATAGATCTAAAGGTTTATTAGATTGCTAAAAACTCTATAATCCATAATTCCGACAGGTACTGGGGTACTTCTACTACCTTCTGTACTTTACACTGAGATTAAGCGATCACGGGGACAATGTTGCCGACCTGGTTTCTAGTTGTAATGGGAACTGGATTGTCATAGCTTACGTTCTTAAGTTAGATCTAAAGGTTTAGTATGATTGGTAAAAATTTTATAATCCATAATTCCGACAGGTACTGGGGCCCTTCTACCTTCTGTACTTTACACTGAGATTAAGCGATCACGGTGATAATTTTGCGGACCTTGTTTCTAGTTGTAATGGGAACTGGATTGTCATAGCTTACGTTCTTAAGTTAGATCTAAAGGTTTGGTATGATTGGTAAAAATTCTATAATCCATAATTCTGACAGGTACTGGGACACTTCTACTATCTTCTGTACTTTACACTGAGATTAAGCGATCACGGTAACAATGTTTCAGTCTTGGTTTCAAGTTGTAATGGGAACTGGATTGTCATAGCTTACGTCCTCAAGTTAGATCTAAAGGTTTATTAGATTGGTAAAAAGTCTATAATCCATAATTCTGACAGGTACTGGGGCACTTCCACTACCTTCTGTACTTTACACGGAGATTAAGCGATCACGGTAACAATGTTGCGGACCTTGTTTCTAGTTGTAATGGGAACTGGATTGTCATAACTCACGTCCATATTTAAATCTAAAGGTTTATATGATTGGTATAAAGTCTTTAATCCATAATTCTGACTGGTACTAGGGCACTTCTACTGCCTTCTGTACTTTACACTGAGATTAAGCGATCACGGTGACAATGTTGCGAACCTGGTTTCTAGTTGTAATGGGAACTGGATTGTTATAGCTTACGTTCTTAAGTTAGGTCTAAAGGTTTGGTATGATTGGTAAAAATTCTATAATCCATAATTCCGACAGGTACTGGGGTACTTCTACTACCTTCTGTACTTTACACTGTGATTAAGCCATCACGGTAACAATGTTGCGGACCTGGATTCTAGTTGTAATGGGAACTGGATTGTCATAGCTTACGTCCTCAAGTTAGATCTAAAGGTTTATTAGATTGCTAAAAACTCTATAATCCATAATTCCGACAGGTACTGGGGTACTTCTACTACCTTCTGTACTTTACACTGAGATTAAGGGATCACGGTGACAATGTTGCGGACCTGTTTCTAGTTGTAATGGGAACTGGATTGTCATAGCTTACGTTCTTAAGTTAGATCTAAAGGTTTAGTATGATTGGTAAAAAGTCTATAATCCATAATTCCGACAGGTACTGGGGCACTTCTACTACTATCTGTACTTTACACTGAGGTTAAGCCATCACGGTGAGAATGTTTCGGACCTGGTTTCTAGTTGTAATTGGAACTGGATTGTCATAGCTTACGTTCTTAAGTTAGATGTTAAATTTTAGTATGATTTGTAAAAAGTCTATAATCCATAATTCCGACAGGTACTAGGGCACTTCTACTACCTTCTGTACTTTACACTGAGATTAAGCGATCACGGTGACAATGTTGCGGACCTGGTTTCTAGTTGTAATGGGAACTGAATTGTCATAGCTTACGTCCTCAAGTTAGATCTAAAGGTTTATTAGATTGCTAAAAACTGTATAATCCATAATTCCGACAGGTACTGGGGAACTTCTACTACCTTCTGTACTTTACACTGAGATTAAGCGATCACGGTGACAATGTTGCGGACCTGGTTTCTAGTTGTAATGGGAACTGGATTGTCATAGCTTACGTTCTTAAGTTAGATCTAAAGGTTTAGTATGATTGGTAAAAAGTCTATAATCCATAATTCCGACAGGTACTAGGGCACTTCTACTACCTTCTGTACTTTACACTGAGATTAAGCGATCACGGTGACAATGTTGCGGACCTGGTTTCTAGCTGTAATGGGAACTGGATTGTTATAGCTTACGTTCTTAAGTTAGGTCTAAAGGTTTAGTATGATTGGTAAATGTCTATAATCCATAATTCCGACAGGTACTGGGGCCCTTCTACCTTCTGTACTTTACACTGAGATTAAGCGATCACGGTGACAATGTTGCGGACCTTGTTTCTAGTTGTAATGGGAACTGGATTGTCATAGCTTACGTTCTTAAGTTAGATCTAAAGGTTTAGTATGATTGGTAAAAAGTCTATAATCCATAATTCCGACAGGTACTGGGGCCCTTCTACCTTCTGTACTTTACACTGAGATTAAGCGATCACGGTGACAATGTTGCGGACCTTGTTTCTAGTTGTAATGGGAACTGGATTTTTATAGCTTACGTTCTTAAGTTAGGTCTAAAGGTTTGGTATGATTGGTAAAAATTCTATAATCCATAATTCTGACAGGTACTGGGGCACTTCTACTATCTTCTGTACTTTACACTGAGATTAAGCGATCACGGTAACAATGTTGCAGTCTTGGTTTCAAGTTGTAATGGGAACTGGATTGTCATAGCTTACGTCCTCAAGTTAGATCTAAAGGTTTATTAGATTGCTAAAAAGTCTATAATCCATATTTCTGACAGGTACTAGGGCACTTCTACTACCATGTGTACTTTACACTGATATTAAGCGATCACGGTGACAATGTTGCGGACCTGGTTTCTAGTTGTAATGGTAACTGGATTGTCATAACTCAGGTCCTCATGTTATATCTAAAGGTTTATTAGATTGGTAAAAAGTCTATAATCCATAATTCCGACAGGTACTGGAGCACTTCTACTACCTTCTGTACGTTACACTGAGATTAAACGATCACGGTAACAATGTTGCGGACCTTGTTTCTAGTTGTAAAGGGAACTGAATTGTCATAACTCACGTCCATATGTTAAATCTAAAGGTTTATATGTTTGGTATAAAGTCTTTAATCCATAATTCCGACTTTTACTAGGGCACTTCTACTACCTTCTGTACTTTACACTGAGATTAAGCGATCACGGTGACAATGTTGCGGACCTGGTTTCTAGTTGTAATGGGAACTGGATTGTCATAGCTTACGTCCTCAAGATAGATCTAAAGGTTTATTAGATTGCTAAAAACTCTATAATCCATAATTCCGACAGGTACTGGGGTACTTCTACTACCTTCTGTACTTTACACTGAGATTAAGCGATCACGGTGACAATGTTGCCGACCTGGTTTCTAGTTGTAATGGGAACTGGATTGTCATAGCTTACGTTCTTAAGTTAGATCTAAAGGTTTAGTATGACTGGTAAAAATTTTATAATCCATAATTCCGACAGGTACTGGGGCCCTTCTACCTTCTGTACTTTACACTGAGATTAAGCGATCACGGTGATAATTTTGCGGACCTTGTTTCTAGTTGTAATGGGAACTGGATTGTCATAGCTTACGTTCTTAAGTTAGATCTAAAGGTTTGATATGATTGGTAAAAATTCTATAATCCATAATTCTGACAGGTACTGGGACACTTCTACTATCTTCTGTACTTTACACTGAGATTAAGCGATCACGGTAACAATGTTTCAGTCTTGGTTTCAAGTTGTAATGGGAACTGGATTGTCATAGCTTACGTCCTCAAGTTAGATCTAAAGGTTTATTAGATTGGTAAAAAGTCTATAATCCATAATTCTGACAGGTACTGGGGCACTTCCACTACCTTCTGTACTTTACACTGAGATTAAGCGATCACGGTAACAATGTTGCGGACCTTGTTTCTAGTTGTAATGGGAACTGGATTGTCATAACTCACGTCCATATTTAAATCTAAAGGTTTATATGATTGGTATAAAGTCTTTAATCCATAATTCTGACTGGTACTAGGGCACTTCTACTGCCTTCTGTACTTTACACTGAGATTAAGCGATCACGGTGACAATGTTGCGAACCTGGTTTCTAGTTGTAATGGGAACTGGATTGTTATAGCTTACGTTCTTAAGTTAGGTCTAAAGGTTTGGTATGATTGGTAAAAATTCTATAATCCATAATTCCGACAGGTACTGGGGTACTTCTACTACCTTCTGTACTTTACACTGTGATTAAGCCATCACGGTAACAATGTTGCGGACCTGGATTCTAGTTGTAATGGGAACTGGATTGTCATAGCTTACGTCCTCAAGTTAGATCTAAAGGTTTATTAGATTGCTAAAAACTCTATAATCCATAATTCCGACAGGTACTGGGGTACTTCTACTACCTTCTGTACTTTACACTGAGATTAAGCGATCACGGTGACAATGTTGCGGACCTGTTTCTAGTTGTAATGGGAACTGGATTGTCATAGCTTACGTTCTTAAGTTAGATCTAAAGGTTTAGTATGATTGGTAAAAAGTCTATAATCCATAATTCCGACAGGTACTGGGGCACTTCTACTACTATCTGTACTTTACACTGAGGTTAAGCCATCACGGTGAGAATGTTTCGGACCTGGTTTCTAGTTGTAATTGGAACTGGATTGTCATAGCTTACGTTCTTAAGTTAGATGTTAAATTTTAGTATGATTTGTAAAAAGTCTATAATCCATAATTCCGACAGGTACTAGGGCACTTCTACTACCTTCTGTACTTTACACTGAGATTAAGCGATCACGGTGACAATGTTGCGGACCTGGTTTCTAGTTGTAATGGGAACTGAATTGTCATAGCTTACGTCCTCAAGTTAGATCTAAAGGTTTATTAGATTGCTAAAAACTGTATAATCCATAATTCCGACAGGTACTGGGGAACTTCTACTACCTTCTGTACTTTACACTGAGATTAAGCGATCACGGTGACAATGTTGCGGACCTGGTTTCTAGTTGTAATGGGAACTGGATTGTCATAGCTTACGTTCTTAAGTTAGATCTAAAGGTTTAGTATGATTGGTAAAAAGTCTATAATCCATAATTCCGACAGGTACTAGGGCACTTCTACTACCTTCTGTACTTTACACTGAGATTAAGCGATCACGGTGACAATGTTGCGGACCTGGTTTCTAGCTGTAATGGGAACTGGATTGTTATAGCTTACGTTCTTAAGTTAGGTCTAAAGGTTTAGTATGATTGGTAAATGTCTATAATCCATAATTCCGACAGGTACTGGGGCCCTTCTACCTTCTGTACTTTACACTGAGATTAAGCGATCACGGTGACAATGTTGCGGACCTTGTTTCTAGTTGTAATGGGAACTGGATTGTCATAGCTTACGTTCTTAAGTTAGATCTAAAGGTTTAGTATGATTGGTAAAAAGTCTATAATCCATAATTCCGACAGGTACTGGGGCCCTTCTACCTTCTGTACTTTACACTGAGATTAAGCGATCACGGTGACAATGTTGCGGACCTTGTTTCTAGTTGTAATGGGAACTGGATTTTTATAGCTTACGTTCTTAAGTTAGGTCTAAAGGTTTGGTATGATTGGTAAAAATTCTATAATCCATAATTCTGACAGGTACTGGGGCACTTCTACTATCTTCTGTACTTTACACTGAGATTAAGCGATCACGGTAACAATGTTGCAGTCTTGGTTTCAAGTTGTAATGGGAACTGGATTGTCATAGCTTACGTCCTCAAGTTAGATCTAAAGGTTTATTAGATTGCTAAAAAGTCTATAATCCATATTTCTGACAGGTACTAGGGCACTTCTACTACCATGTGTACTTTACACTGATATTAAGCGATCACGGTGACAATGTTGCGGACCTGGTTTCTAGTTGTAATGGTAACTGGATTGTCATAACTCAGGTCCTCATGTTATATCTAAAGGTTTATTAGATTGGTAAAAAGTCTATAATCCATAATTCCGACAGGTACTGGAGCACTTCTACTACCTTCTGTACGTTACACTGAGATTAAACGATCACGGTAACAATGTTGCGGACCTTGTTTCTAGTTGTAAAGGGAACTGAATTGTCATAACTCACGTCCATATGTTAAATCTAAAGGTTTATATGTTTGGTATAAAGTCTTTAATCCATAATTCCGACTTTTACTAGGGCACTTCTACTACCTTCTGTACTTTACACTGAGATTAAGCGATCACGGTGACAATGTTGCGGACCTGGTTTCTAGTTGTAATGGGAACTGGATTGTCATAGCTTACGTCCTCAAGATAGATCTAAAGGTTTATTAGATTGCTAAAAACTCTATAATCCATAATTCCGACAGGTACTGGGGTACTTCTACTACCTTCTGTACTTTACACTGAGATTAAGCGATCACGGTGACAATGTTGCCGACCTGGTTTCTAGTTGTAATGGGAACTGGATTGTCATAGCTTACGTTCTTAAGTTAGATCTAAAGGTTTAGTATGATTGGTAAAAATTTTATAATCCATAATTCCGACAGGTACTGGGGCCCTTCTACCTTCTGTACTTTACACTGAGATTAAGCGATCACGGTGATAATTTTGCGGACCTTGTTTCTAGTTGTAATGGGAACTGGATTGTCATAGCTTACGTTCTTAAGTTAGATCTAAAGGTTTGGTATGATTGGTAAAAATTCTATAATCCATAATTCTGACAGGTACTGGGACACTTCTACTATCTTCTGTACTTTACACTGAGATTAAGCGATCACGGTAACAATGTTTCAGTCTTGGTTTCAAGTTGTAATGGGAACTGGATTGTCATAGCTTACGTCCTCAAGTTAGATCTAAAGGTTTATTAGATTGGTAAAAAGTCTATAATCCATAATTCTGACAGGTACTGGGGCACTTCCACTACCTTCTGTACTTTACACTGAGATTAAGCGATCACGGTAACAATGTTGCGGACCTTGTTTCTAGTTGTAATGGGAACTGGATTGTCATAACTCACGTCCATATTTAAATCTAAAGGTTTATATGATTGGTATAAAGTCTTTAATCCATAATTCTGACTGGTACTAGGGCACTTCTACTGCCTTCTGTACTTTACACTGAGATTAAGCGATCACGGTGACAATGTTGCGAACCTGGTTTCTAGTTGTAATGGGAACTGGATTGTTATAGCTTACGTTCTTAAGTTAGGTCTAAAGGTTTGGTATGATTGGTAAAAATTCTATAATCCATAATTCCGACAGGTACTGGGGTACTTCTACTACCTTCTGTACTTTACACTGTGATTAAGCCATCACGGTAACAATGTTGCGGACCTGGATTCTAGTTGTAATGGGAACTGGATTGTCATAGCTTACGTCCTCAAGTTAGATCTAAAGGTTTATTAGATTGCTAAAAACTCTATAATCCATAATTCCGACAGGTACTGGGGTACTTCTACTACCTTCTGTACTTTACACTGAGATTAAGCGATCACGGTGACAATGTTGCGGACCTGTTTCTAGTTGTAATGGGAACTGGATTGTCATAGCTTACGTTCTTAAGTTAGATCTAAAGGTTTAGTATGATTGGTAAAAAGTCTATAATCCATAATTCCGACAGGTACTGGGGCACTTCTACTACTATCTGTACTTTACACTGAGGTTAAGCCATCACGGTGAGAATGTTTCGGACCTGGTTTCTAGTTGTAATTGGAACTGGATTGTCATAGCTTACGTTCTTAAGTTAGATGTTAAATTTTAGTATGATTTGTAAAAAGTCTATAATCCATAATTCCGACAGGTACTAGGGCACTTCTACTACCTTCTGTACTTTACACTGAGATTAAGCGATCACGGTGACAATGTTGCGGACCTGGTTTCTAGTTGTAATGGGAACTGAATTGTCATAGCTTACGTCCTCAAGTTAGATCTAAAGGTTTATTAGATTGCTAAAAACTGTATAATCCATAATTCCGACAGGTACTGGGGAACTTCTACTACCTTCTGTACTTTACACTGAGATTAAGCGATCACGGTGACAATGTTGCGGACCTGGTTTCTAGTTGTAATGGGAACTGGATTGTCATAGCTTACGTTCTTAAGTTAGATCTAAAGGTTTAGTATGATTGGTAAAAAGTCTATAATCCATAATTCCGACAGGTACTAGGGCACTTCTACTACCTTCTGTACTTTACACTGAGATTAAGCGATCACGGTGACAATGTTGCGGACCTGGTTTCTAGCTGTAATGGGAACTGGATTGTTATAGCTTACGTTCTTAAGTTAGGTCTAAAGGTTTAGTATGATTGGTAAATGTCTATAATCCATAATTCCGACAGGTACTGGGGCCCTTCTACCTTCTGTACTTTACACTGAGATTAAGCGATCACGGTGACAATGTTGCGGACCTTGTTTCTAGTTGTAATGGGAACTGGATTGTCATAGCTTACGTTCTTAAGTTAGATCTAAAGGTTTAGTATGATTGGTAAAAAGTCTATAATCCATAATTCCGACAGGTACTGGGGCCCTTCTACCTTCTGTACTTTACACTGAGATTAAGCGATCACGGTGACAATGTTGCGGACCTTGTTTCTAGTTGTAATGGGAACTGGATTTTTATAGCTTACGTTCTTAAGTTAGGTCTAAAGGTTTGGTATGATTGGTAAAAATTCTATAATCCATAATTCTGACAGGTACTGGGGCACTTCTACTATCTTCTGTACTTTACACTGAGATTAAGCGATCACGGTAACAATGTTGCAGTCTTGGTTTCAAGTTGTAATGGGAACTGGATTGTCATAGCTTACGTCCTCAAGTTAGATCTAAAGGTTTATTAGATTGCTAAAAAGTCTATAATCCATATTTCTGACAGGTACTAGGGCACTTCTACTACCATGTGTACTTTACACTGTTATTAAGCGATCACGGTGACAATGTTGCGGACCTGGTTTCTAGTTGTAATGGTAACTGGATTGTCATAACTCAGGTCCTCATGTTATATCTAAAGGTTTATTAGATTGGTAAAAAGTCTATAATCCATAATTCCGACAGGTACTGGAGCACTTCTACTACCTTCTGTACGTTACACTGAGATTAAACGATCACGGTAACAATGTTGCGGACCTTGTTTCTAGTTGTAAAGGGAACTGAATTGTCATAACTCACGTCCATATGTTAAATCTAAAGGTTTATATGTTTGGTATAAAGTCTTTAATCCATAATTCCGACTTTTACTAGGGCACTTCTACTACCTTCTGTACTTTACACTGAGATTAAGCGATCACGGTGACAATGTTGCGGACCTGGATTCTAGTTGTAATGGGAACTGGATTGTCATAGCTTACGTCCTCAAGTTAGATCTAAAGGTTTATTAGATTGCTAAAAACTCTATAATCCATAATTCCGACAGGTACTGGGGTACTTCTACTACCTTCTGTACTTTACACTGAGATTAAGCGATCACGGTGACAATGTTGCGGACCTGTTTCTAGTTGTAATGGGAACTGGATTGTCATAGCTTACGTTCTTAAGTTAGATCTAAAGGTTTAGTATGATTGGTAAAAAGTCTATAATCCATAATTCCGACAGGTACTGGGGCACTTCTACTACTATCTGTACTTTACACTGAGGTTAAGCCATCACGGTGAGAATGTTTCGGACCTGGTTTCTAGTTGTAATTGGAACTGGATTGTCATAGCTTACGTTCTTAAGTTAGATGTTAAATTTTAGTATGATTTGTAAAAAGTCTATAATCCATAATTCCGACAGGTACTAGGGCACTTCTACTACCTTCTGTACTTTACACTGAGATTAAGCGATCACGGTGACAATGTTGCGGACCTGGTTTCTAGTTGTAATGGGAACTGGATTGTTATAGCTTACGTTCTTAAGTTAGGTCTAAAGGTTTGGTATGATTGGTAAATAGTCTATAATCCATAATTCCGACAGGTACTGCGGTACTTCTACTACCTTCTGTACTTTACACTGAGATTAAGCGATCACGGTGACAATGTTGCGGACCTGGTTTCTAGTTGTAATGGGAACTGGATTGTCATAGCTTACGTTCTTAAGTTAGATCTAAAGGTTTAGTATGATTGGTAAAAAGTCTATAATCCATAATTCCGACAGGTACTAGGGCACTTCTACTACCTTCTGTACTTTACACTGAGATTAAGCGATCACGGTGACAATGTTGCGGACCTGGTTTCTAGCTGTAATGGGAACTGGATTGTTATAGCTTACGTTCTTAAGTTAGGTCTAAAGGTTTAGTATGATTGGTAAATGTCTATAATCCATAATTCCGACAGGTACTGGGGCCCTTCTACCTTCTGTACTTTACACTGAGATTAAGCGATCACGGTGACAATGTTGCGGACCTTGTTTCTAGTTGTAATGGGAACTGGATTGTCATAGCTTACGTTCTTAAGTTAGATCTAAAGGTTTAGTATGATTGGTAAAAAGTCTATAATCCATAATTCCGACAGGTACTGGGGCCCTTCTACCTTCTGTACTTTACACTGAGATTAAGCGATCACGGTGACAATGTTGCGGACCTTGTTTCTAGTTGTAATGGGAACTGGATTTTTATAGCTTACGTTCTTAAGTTAGGTCTAAAGGTTTGGTATGATTGGTAAAAATTCTATAATCCATAATTCTGACAGGTACTGGGGCACTTCTACTATCTTCTGTACTTTACACTGAGATTAAGCGATCACGGTAACAATGTTGCAGTCTTGGTTTCAAGTTGTAATGGGAACTGGATTGTCATAGCTTACGTCCTCAAGTTAGATCTAAAGGTTTATTAGATTGCTAAAAAGTCTATAATCCATATTTCTGACAGGTACTAGGGCACTTCTACTACCATGTGTACTTTACACTGTTATTAAGCGATCACGGTGACAATGTTGCGGACCTGGTTTCTAGTTGTAATGGTAACTGGATTGTCATAACTCAGGTCCTCATGTTATATCTAAAGGTTTATTAGATTGGTAAAAAGTCTATAATCCATAATTCCGACAGGTACTGGAGCACTTCTACTACCTTCTGTACGTTACACTGAGATTAAACGATCACGGTAACAATGTTGCGGACCTTGTTTCTAGTTGTAAAGGGAACTGAATTGTCATAACTCACGTCCATATGTTAAATCTAAAGGTTTATATGTTTGGTATAAAGTCTTTAATCCATAATTCCGACTTTTACTAGGGCACTTCTACTACCTTCTGTACTTTACACTGAGATTAAGCGATCACGGTGACAATGTTGCGGACCTGGTTTCTAGTTGTAATGGGAACTGGATTGTTATAGCTTACGTTCTTAAGTTAGGTCTAAAGGTTTGGTATGATTGGTAAATAGTCTATAATCCATAATTCCGACAGGTACTGCGGTACTTCTACTACCTTCTGTACTTTACACTGAGATTAAGCCATCACGGTAACAATGTTGCTGACCTGGATTCTAGTTGTAATGGGAAGTGGATTGTCATAGCTTACGCCCTCAAGTTAGATCTAAAGGTTTATTAGATTGCTAAAAACTCTATAATCCATAATTCCGACAGGTACTAGGGCACTTCTACTACCTTCTGTACTTTACACTGAGATTAAGCCATCAAGGTAACAATGTTGCGGACCTGGTTTCTAGTTGTAATGGAAACTGGATTGTCATAGCTTACGTCCTCAAGTTAGATCTAAAGGTTTATTAGATTGCTAAAAACTCTATAATCCACAATTCCGACAGGTACTGGGGTACTTCTACTACCTTCTGTACTTTACACTGAGATTAAGCGATCACGGTGACAATGTTGCGGACCTGGTTTCTAGTTGCAATGGGAACTGGATTGTCATAGCTTACGTTCTTAAGTTAGATGTAAAGGTTTAGTATGATTGGTAAAAAGTCTATAATCCATAATTCCGACAGGTACTGGGGCACTTCTACTACCTTCTGTACTTTACACTGAGATTAAGCCATCACGGTGAGAATGTTGCGGACCTGGTTTCTAGTTGTAATGGGAACTGGATTGTCACAGCTTACGTTCTTAAGTTTGGTAAAAAGTCTATAATCCATAATTCCGACAGGTACTAGGGCACTTCTACTACCTTCTGTACTTTACACTGAGATTAAGCGATCACGGTGACAATGTTGCGGACCTGGTTTCTAGTTGTAATGGGAACTGGATTGTTATAGCTTACGTTCTTAAGTTAGGTCGAAAGGTTTAGTATGATTGGAAAAAGTCTATAATCCATAATTCCGACAGGTACTGGGGCCCTTCTACCTTCTGTACTTTACACTGATATTAAGCGATCGCGGTGACATTGTTGCGGACCTGGTTTCTAGTTGTAATGGGAACTGCATTGTTATAGCTTACGTTCTTAAGTTAGATCTAAAGGTTTAGTATGATTGGTAAAAAGTCTATAATCCATAATTCCGACAGGTACTGGGGCACTTCTACTACCTTCTGTACTTTACACTGAGATTAAGCCATCACGGTGAGAATGTTGCGGACCTGGTTTCTAGTTGTAATGGGAACTGGATTGTCATAGCTTACGTTCTTAAGTTTGGTAAAAAGTCTATTATCCATAATTCCGACAGTTACTAGGGCACTTCTACTACCTTCTGTACTTTACACTGAGATTAAGCGATCACGGTGACAATGTTGCGGACCTGGTTTCTAGTTGTAATGGGAACTAGATTGTTATAGCTTACGTTCTTAAGTTAGGTCTAAAGGTTTAGTATGATTGGTAAAAAGTCTATAATCCATAACTCCGACAGGTACTAGGGCCCTTCTACCTTCTGTACTTTACACTGATATTAAGCGATCACGGTGACAATGTTGCGGACCTGGTTTCTAGTTGTAATGGGAACTGCATTGTTATAGCTTACGTCCTTAAGTTAGATCTAAAGGTTTGGTATGATTGGTAAAAAGTCTATAATCCATAATTCCGACAGGTACTGGGGCACTTCTACTACCTTCTGTACTTTACACTGAGATTAAGCCATCACGGTGAGAATGTTGCGGACCTGGTTTCTATTTGTAATGGAAACTGGATTGTCATAACTCACGTTCTTAAGTTAGATCTAAAGGTTTAGTATGATTGGTAAAAAGTCTATAATCCATAATTCCGACAGGTACTGGGGCACTTCTACTACCTTCTGTACTTTACACTGAGATTAAGCGATCACGGTGACAATGTTGCGGACCTGGTTTCTAGTTGTAATGGGAACTGGATTGTCATAGCTTACGTTCTTAAGTTAGGTCTAAAGGTTTAGTATGATTGGTAAAAAGTCTATAATCCATAATTCCGACAGGTACTGGCGCCCTTCTACCTTCTGTACTTTACACTGAGATTAAGCGATCACGGTGACAATGTTGCGGACCTTGTTTCTAGTTGTAATGGGAATTGGATTGTCATAGCTTACGTTCTTAAGTTAGATCTAAAGGTTTAGTATGATTGGTAAAAAGTCTATAATCCATAATTCCGACAGGTACTGAGACACTTCTACTACCTTCTGTACTTTACACTGAGATTAAGCCATCACGGTGAGAATGTTGCGGACCTGGTTTCTAGTTGTAATGGGAACTGGATTGTCATAGCTTACGTTCTTAAGTTTGGTAAAAAGTCTATAATCCATAATTCCGACAGGTACTAGGGCACTTCTACTACCTTCTGTACTTTACACTGAGATTAAGCCATCACGGTAACAATGTTGCGGACCTGGTTTCTAGTTGTAATGGGAACTGGATTGTCATAGCTTACGTTTTTAGGTTAGATCTAAAGGTTTGGTATGATTGGTAAAAAGTCTATAATCCATAATTCTGACAGGTACTGAGGCACTTCTACTATCTTCTGTACTTTACACTGAGATTAAGCGATCACGGTGACAATGTTGCGGACCTGGTTTCTAGTTGTAATGGGAACTGGATTGTCATAGCTTACGTCTTCAAGTTAAATCTAAAGGTTTATATGATTGGTAAAATGTCTATAATCCATAATTCTGATGGGTACTGGGGCACTTCTACTACCGTCTGTACTTTACACTGAGATTAAGCGATCACGGTGACAATGTTGCGGACCTGGTTTCTAGTTGTAATGGGATCTGGATTGTCATAGCTTACGTCTTCAAGTTAAATCTAAAGGTTTATATGATTGGTAAAATGTCTATAATCCATAATTCTGACGGGTACTGGGGCACTTCTACTACCTTCTGTACTTTACACTGAGATTAAGCGATCACGGTGACAATGTTGCATTCTTGGTTTCAAGTTGTAATGGGAACTGGGTTGTCATAACTCACGTCCTTTAGTTAGATCTAAAGGTTTATTAGATTGCTAAAAAGTCTATAATCCATATTTCCGACAGGTACTAGGGAACTTCTACTACCTTCTGTACTTTACACTGAGATTAAGCGATCACGGTGACAATGTTGCGGACCTGGTTTCTAGTTGTAATGGGAACTGGATTGTCATAGCTTACGTTCTTAAGTTAGATCTAAAGGTTTAGTATGATTGGTATAAATTCTATAATCCATAATTCTGACAGGTACTGGGGCACTTCTACTATCTTCTGTTCTTTACACTGAGATTAAGCGATCACGGTAACAATGTTTCAGTCTTGGTTTCAAGTTGTAATGGGAACTGGATTGTCATAGCTTACGTCCTCAAGTTAGATCTAAAGGTTTATTAGATTGCTAAAAAGTCTATAATCCATATTTCCGACAGGTACTAGGGAACTTCTACTACCATCTGTACTTTACACTGATATTAAGCGATCACGGTGACAATGTTGCGGACCTGGTTTCTAGTTGTAATGGTAACTGGATTGTCATAACTCACGTCCTCAAGTTAGATCTAAAGGTTTATTAGATTGGTAAAAAGTCTATAATCCATATTTCCGACAGGTACTAGGGAACTTCTACTACCTTCTGTACTTTACACTGAGATTAAGCGATCACGGTGACAATGTTGCGGACCTGGTTTCTAGTTGTAATGGGAACTGGATTGTCATAGCTTACGTTCTTAAGTTAGATCTAAAGGTTTATTAGATTGGTAAAAAGTCTATAATCCATATTTCCGACAGGTACTAGGGAACTTCTACTACCTTCTGTACTTTACACTGAGATTAAGCGATCACGGTGACAATGTTGCGGACCTGGTTTCTAGTTGTAATGGGAACTGGATTGTCATAGCTTACGTCCTCAAGTTAGATCTAAAGGTTTATTAGATTGCTAAAAAGTCTATAATCCATATTTCCGACAGGTACTAGGGAACTTCTACTACCTTCTGTACTTTAAACTAAGATTAAGCGATCACGGTGACAATGTTGCGGACCTGGTTTCTAGTTGTAATGGGAACTGGATTGTCATAGCTTACGTTCTTAAGTTAGATCTAAAGGTTTATTAGATTGGTAAAAAGTCTATAATCCATATTTCCGACAGGTACTAGGGAACTTCTACTACATTCTGTACTTTACACTGAGATTAAGCGATCACGGTGACAATGTTGCGGACCTGGTTTCTAGTTGTAATGGGAACTGGATTGTCATAGCTTACGTTCTTAAGTTAAGACTAAAGGTTTATTAGATTGGTAAAAAGTCTATAATCCATATTTCCGACAGGTACTAGGGAACTTCTACTACCTTCTGTACTTTACACTGAGATTAAGCGATCACGGTGACAATGTTGCGGACCTGGTTTCTAGTTGTAATGGGAACTGGATTGTCATAGCTTACGTCCTCAAGTTAGATCTAAAGGTTTATTAGATTGCTAAAAAGTCTATAATCCATATTTCCGACAGGTACTGGGGCACTTCTACTACCTTCTGTACTTTACACTGAGATTAAGCGATCACGGTGACAATGTTGCGGACCTGGTTTCTAGTTGTAATGGGAACTGGATTGTCATAGCTTACGTTCTTAAGTTAGATCTAAAGGTTTAGTATGATTGGTAAAAATTCTATAATCCATAATTCTGACAGGTACTGGGGAACTTCTACTATCTTCTGTACTTTACACTGAGATTAAGCGATCACGGTAACAATGTTTCAGTCTTGGTTTCAAGTTGTAATGGGAACTGGATTGTCATAGCTTACGTCCTCAAGTTAGATCTAAAGGTTTATTAGATTGCTAAAAAGTCTATAATCCATATTTCCGACAGGTACTAGGGAACTTCTACTACCATCTGTACTTTACACTGATATTAAGCGATCACGGTGACAATGTTGCGGACCTGGTTTCTAGTTGTAATGGGAACTGGATTGTCATAACTCACGTCCATATTTAAATCTAAAGGTTTATATGATTGGTATAAAGTCTTTAATCCATAACTCTGACTGGTACTAGGGCACTTCTACTGCCTTCTGTACTTTACACTGAGATTAAGCGATCACGGTGACAATGTTGCGAACCTGGTTTCTAGTTGTAATGGGAACTGGATTGTCATAGCTTACGTCCTCAAGTTAGATCTAAAGGTTTATTAGATTGCTAAAAACTCTATAATCCATAATTCCGACAGGTACTGGGGAACTTCTACTACCTTCTGTACTTTACACTGAGATTAAGCGATCACGGTGACAATGTTGCGGACCTGGTTTCTAGTTGTAATGAGAACTGGATTGTCATAGCTTACGTTCTTAAGTTAGATCTAATGGTTTAGTATGATTGGTAAAAAGTCTATAATCCATAATTCCGACAGGTACTAGGGCACTTCTACTACCTTCTGTACTTTACACTGAGATTAAGCGATCACGGTGACAATGTTGCGGACCTGGTTTCTAGTTGTAATGGGAACTGGATTGTCATAGCTTACGTTCTTAAGTTAGATCTAAAGGTTTAGTATGATTGGTATAAATTCTATAATCCATAATTCTGACAGGTACTGGGGCACTTCTACTATCTTCTGTACTTTACACTGAGATTAAGCGATCACGGTGACAATGTTGCGGACCTGGTTTCTAGTTGTAATGGGAACTGGATTGTCATAGCTTACGTCCTCAAGTTAGATCTAAAGGTTTATTAGATTGCTAAAAAGTCTATAATCCATATTTCCGACAGGTACTAGGGAACTTCTACTACCTTCTGTACTTTACACTAAGATTAAGCGATCACGGTGACAATGTTGCGGACCTGGTTTCTAGTTGTAATGGGAACTGGATTGTCATAGCTTACGTTCTTAAGTTAGATCTAAAGGTTTATTAGATTGGTAAAAAGTCTATAATCCATATTTCCGACAGGTACTAGGGAACTTCTACTACATTCTGTACTTTACACTGAGATTAAGCGATCACGGTGACAATGTTGCGGACCTGGTTTCTAGTTGTAATGGGAACTGGATTGTCATAGCTTACGTTCTTAAGTTAAGACTAAAGGTTTATTAGATTGGTAAAAAGTCTATAATCCATATTTCCGACAGGTACTAGGGAACTTCTACTACCTTCTGTACTTTACACTGAGATTAAGCGATCACGGTGACAATGTTGCGGACCTGGTTTCTAGTTGTAATGGGAACTGGATTGTCATAGCTTACGTCCTCAAGTTAGATCTAAAGGTTTATTAGATTGCTAAAAAGTCTATAATCCATATTTCCGACAGGTACTGGGGCACTTCTACTACCTTCTGTACTTTACACTGAGATTAAGCGATCACGGTGACAATGTTGCGGACCTGGTTTCTAGTTGTAATGGGAACTGGATTGTCATAGCTTACGTTCTTAAGTTAGATCTAAAGGTTTAGTATGATTGGTAAAAATTCTATAATCCATAATTCTGACAGGTACTGGGGAACTTCTACTATCTTCTGTACTTTACACTGAGATTAAGCGATCACGGTAACAATGTTTCAGTCTTGGTTTCAAGTTGTAATGGGAACTGGATTGTCATAGCTTACGTCCTCAAGTTAGATCTAAAGGTTTATTAGATTGCTAAAAAGTCTATAATCCATATTTCCGACAGGTACTAGGGAACTTCTACTACCATCTGTACTTTACACTGATATTAAGCGATCACGGTGACAATGTTGCGGACCTGGTTTCTAGTTGTAATGGTAACTGGATTGTCATAACTCACGTCCTCAAGTTAGATCTAAAGGTTTATTAGATTGGTAAAAAGTCTATAATCCATAATTCCGACAGGTACTGGGGCACTTCTACTACCTTCTGTACTTTACACTGAAATTAAGCGATCACGGTAACAATGTTGCGGACCTTGTTTCTAGTTGTAATGGGAACTGGATTGTCATAACTCACGTCCATATTTAAATCTAAAGGTTTATATGATTGGTATAAAGTCTTTAATCCATAACTCTGACTGGTACTAGGGCACTTCTACTGCCTTCTGTACTTTACACTGAGATTAAGCGATCACGGTGACAATGTTGCGAACCTGGTTTCTAGTTGTAATGGGAACTGGATTGTCATAGCTTACGTCCTCAAGTTAGATCTAAAGGTTTATTAGATTGCTAAAAACTCTATAATCCATAATTCCGACAGGTACTGGGGAACTTCTACTACCTTCTGTACTTTACACTGAGATTAAGCGATCACGGTGACAATGTTGCGGACCTGGTTTCTAGTTGTAATGAGAACTGGATTGTCATAGCTTACGTTCTTAAGTTAGATCTAATGGTTTAGTATGATTGGTAAAAAGTCTATAATCCATAATTCCGACAGGTACTAGGGCACTTCTACTACCTTCTGTACTTTACACTGAGATTAAGCGATCACGGTGACAATGTTGCGGACCTGGTTTCTAGTTGTAATGGGAACTGGATTGTCATAGCTTACGTTCTTAAGTTAGATCTAAAGGTTTAGTATGATTGGTAAAAAGTCTATAATCCATAATTCCGACAGGTACTAGGGCACTTCTACTACCTTCTGTACTTTACACTGAGATTAAGCGATCACGGTGACAATGTTGCGGACCTGGTTTCTAGTTGTAATGGGAACTGGATTGTTATAGCTTACGTTCTTAAGTTAGGTCTAAAGGTTTAGTATGATTGGTAAATGTCTATAATCCATAATTCCGACAGGTACTGGGACCCTTCTACCTTCTGTACTTTACACTGAGATTAAGCGATCACGGTGACAATGTTGCGGACCTTGTTTCTAGTTGTAATGGGAACTGGATTGTCATAGCTTACGTTCTTAAGTTAGATCTAAAGGTTTAGTATGAATGGTAAAAAGTCTATAATCCATAATTCCGACAGGTACTGGGGCCCTTCTACCTTCTGTACTTTACATTGAGATTAAGCGATCACGGTGACAATGTTGCGGACCTTGTTTCTAGTTGTAATGGGAACTGGATTTTTATAGCTTACGTTCTTAAGTTAGGTCTAAAGGTTTGGTATGATTGGTAAAAATTCTATAATCCATAATTCTGACAGGTGCTGGGGCACTTCTACTATCTTCTGTACTTTACACTGAGATTGAGCGATCACGGTAACAATGTTTCAGTCTTGGTTTCAAGTTGTAATGGGAACTGGATTGTCATAGCTTACGTCCTCAAGTTAGATCTAAAGGTTTATTAGATTGGTAAAAAGTCTATAATCCATATTTCTGACAGGTACTAGGGCACTTCTACTACCATGTGTACTTTACACTGATATTAAGCGATCACGGTGACAATGTTGCGGACCTGGTTTCTAGTTGTAATGGTAACTGGATTGTCATAACTCACGTCCTCAAGTTAGATCTAAAGGTTTATTAGATTGGTAAAAAGTCTATAATCCATAATTCCGACAGGTACTAGGGAACTTCTACTACCTTCTGTACGTTACACTGAGATTAAGCGATCACGGTGACAATGTTGCGGACCTGGTTTCTAGTTGTAATGGGAACTGGATTGTTATAGCTTACGTTCTTAAGTTAGGTCTAAAGGTTTAGTATGATTGGTAAAAAGTCTATAATCCATAATTCCGACAGGTACTGGAGCACTTCTACTACCTTCTGTACGTTACACTGAGATTAAGCGATCACGGTAACAATGTTGCGGACCTTGTTTCTAGTTTTAATGGGAACTGGATTGTCATAACTCACGTCCATATGTTAAATCTAAAGGTTTATATGATTGGTATAAAGTCTTTAATCCATAATTCCGACTTTTACTAGGGCACTTCTACTACATTCTGTACTTTACACTGACATTAAGCGATCACGGTGACAATGTTGCGGACCTGGTTTGTAGTTGTAATGGGAACTGGATTGTTATAGCTTACGTTCTTAAGTTAGGTCTAAAGGTTTGGTATGATTGGTAAAAAGTCTATAATCCATAATTCCGACAGGTACTGGGGTACTTCAACTACCTTCTGTACTTTACACTGAGATTAAGCCATCACGGTAACAATGTTGCGGACCTGGATTCTAGTTGTAATGGGAAGTGGATTGTCATAGCTTACGTCCTCAAGTTAGATCTAAAGGTTTATTAGATTGCTAAAAACTCTATAATCCATAATTCCGACAGGTACTAGGGCACTTCTACTACCTTCTGTACTTTACACTGAGATTAAGCCATCACGGTAACAATGTTGCGGATCTGGTTTCTAGTTGTAATGGGAACTGGATTGTCATAGCTTACGTCCTCAAGTTAGATCTAAAGGTTTATTAGATTGCTAAAAACTCTATAATCCATAATTCCGACAGGTACTGGGGTACTTCTACTACCTTCTGTACTTTACACTGAGATTAAGCGATCACGGTGACAATGTTGCGGACCTGGTTTCTAGTTGCAATGGGAACTGGATTTTCATAGCTTACGTTCTTAAGTTAGATGTAAAGGTTTAGTATGATTGGTAAAAAGTCTATAATCCATAATTCCGACAGGTACTGGGGCACTTCTACTACCTTCTGTACTTTACACTGAGATTAAGCCATCACGGTGAGAATGTTGCGGACCTGGTTTCTAGTTGTAATGGGAACTGGATTGTCATAGCTTACGTTCTTAAGTTTGGTAAAAAGTCTATAATAAATAATTCCGACAGGTACTAGGGCACTTCTACTACCTTCTGTACTTTACACTGAGATTAAGCGATCACGGTGACAATGTTGCGGACCTGGTTTCTAGTTGTAATGGGAACTGGATTGTTATAGCTTACGTTCTTAAGTTAGGTCTAAAGGTTTAGTATGATTGGAAAAAGTCTATAATCCATAATTCCGACAGGTACTGGGGCCCTTCTACCTTCTGTACTTTACACTGATATTAAGCGATCACGGTGACATTGTTGCGGACCTGGTTTCTAGTTGTAATGGGAACTGGATTGTCATAGCTTACGTTCTTAAGTTTGGTAAAAAGTCTATTATCCATAATTCCGACAGTTACTAGGGCACTTCTACTACCTTCTGTACTTTACACTGAGATTAAGCGATCACGGTGACAATGTTGCGGACCTGGTTTCTAGTTGTAATGGGAACTGGATTGTTATAGCTTACGTTCTTAAGTTAGGTCTAAAGGTTTAGTATGATTGGTAAAAAGTCTATAATCCATAACTCCGACAGGTACTGGGGCCCTTCTACCTTCTGTACTTTACACTGATATTAAGCGATCACGGTGACAATGTTGCGGACCTGGTTTCTAGTTGTAATGGGAACTGCATTGTTATAGCTTACGTCCTTAAGTTAGATCTAAAGGTTTGGTATGATTGGTAAAAAGTCTATAATCCATAATTCCGACAGGTACTGGGGCACTTCTACTACCTTCTGTACTTTACACTGAGATTAGGCCATCACGGTGAGAATGTTGCGGACCTGGTTTCTAGTTGTAATGGGAACTGGATTGTCATAACTCACGTTCTTAAGTTAGATCTAAAGGTTTAGTATGATTGGTAAAAAGTCTATAATCCATAATTCCGACAGGTACTAGGGCATTTCTACTACCTTCTGTACTTATACTGAGATTAAGCGATCACGGTGACAATGTTGCGGACCTGGTTTCTAGTTGTAATGGGAACTGGATTGTCATAACTCACGTTCTTAAGTTAGATCTAAAGGTTTAGTATGATTGGTAAAAAGTCTATAATCCATAATTCCGACAGGTACTGGCGCCCTTCTACCTTCTGTACTTTACACTGAGATTAAGCGATCACGGTGACAATGTCGCGGACCTGGTTTCTAGTTGTAATGGGAACTGGATTGTCATAGCTTACGTCTTCAAGTTAAATCTAAAGGTTTATATGATTGGTAAAATGTCTATAATCCATAATTCTGATGGGTACTGGGGCACTTCTACTACCTTCTGTACTTTACACTGAGATTAAGCGATCACGGTGACAATGTTGCGGACCTGGTTTCTAGTTGTAATGGGAACTGGATTGTCATAGCTTACGTTCTTAAGTTTGGTAAAAAGTCTATAATCCATAATTCCGACAGGTACTAGGGCACTTCTCCTACCTTCTGTACTTTACACTGAGATTAACCGATCACGGTGACAATGTTGCGGGCCTGGTTTCTAGTTGTAATGGGAACTGGATTGTTATAGCTTACGTTCTTAAGTTAGGTCTAAAGGTTTGGTATGATTGGTAAAAATTCTATAATCCATAATTCCGACAGGTACTGGGGTACTTCTACTACCTTCTGTACTTTACACTGAGATTAAGCCATCACGGTAACAATGTTGCGGACCTGGTTTCTAGTTGTAATGGGAACTGGATTGTCATAGCTTACGTTTTTAGGTTAGATCTAAAGGTTTGGTATGATTGGTAAAAAGTCTATAATCCATAATTCTGACAGGTACTGGGGCACTTCTACTATCTTCTGTACTTTAC
>JBAIZL010000003.1:147629087-147636587 GCA_036971475.1 Prosapia bicincta | reverse complement strand
TCTGTCAAAAGGTAAACTTTCTAAAAATGATTCCATTTCGTGCATCCGTTTAATCCAAAACCGAATGAACGACAATGCTATTTTGCAAATCTACATTATATTTAGCTTGTGGTTAAATAAGTGATACCTAGACATGTGTGTAAAGTGACACAACGAATTATTTAAATACGTTTTTTTTTCATCGTGTAATTTTCATCATTTTTGTAACTAGCTTAACCGTTTACTCTACAAGTTCTAAAAAAATACTTTTTAAATTTTAAACACAAAAAATAATTAAATTGAGAAAACTAACATCTATAAAATAGTTTTTCTACATTGTTTATTTCATTATTATTTGGTTCATACCTGTGCTCTGGCTACAAACTGTTTTATGTAACACCATAATAAACGTCTGAGGATGGTTCTATTGCAACTAAATTGTATAATACTAGTACTTGGTGAAGAACCTAACAGGACTAGTAGTCCCTGTGGGATATGTGGAAATTATTGTGAACCTTAGAGTGTCGGCTTGGAGTTGAGGTAAAACTCCCATGCTTTGGGTATTCAGGGATAGCTGTATTTCATTTCCACATAGTCCCTTTCCTTCAGAATGGATTTCTTTCTAACGCGACTATAGAAAGCCTACCTTGGACAATCCCTATTAGGAATAGAGATAGGTATGAGGAGATCTATGTGTTATGTGGGATTATTGAGGAAGGGCAAATAGTGCTGGGAGTGAGGATTCTCTTGGCTCATGCTTGTATATGCACTTACCAGAAGTGCACTTGCTTTCTAACATCGCTACTGCTTGAAATTTTAATATAGGAAATACATATTTCGATTTCCCTTATTATGTAGGCATAAACGCCCCTCCGCTGCTACCTTAGCGGACTCAATTTTCCCTACCCCGTAGACGGAAAAGTCCCTTCGCTGCCACCTTAGCGGACTCAATTTTCCCTACCCCGTAGACACAAAAGTCCCTCCGATGCTATCTTAGCGGACTCGATTTTCTCTACTCCGTAGACGGAAAAGTCCCTTCGCTGCCACCTTAGCGGACACGATTTTCCCTACCCTGTAGACACAAAAGTCCCTCCGATGCTTCCTTAGCGGACTCGATTTTCCCTTCCCCATAGACGGAAAAGTCCCTTCGCTGCTACCTTACCACTCTATTTCACCTACTCTCTAGATATAAACGTCCCTCCGCTGCTACCTTAGTGGACTATATTTCCCCTACTCCCTAGACATAAACGACCCTCCGCTGCTACCTTAGCGGACTCTATTTCCTTTACCTCTTAGACATAAACGACCCTCCGCTGCTACCTTAGTGGACTCTATTTCCCCTACCCCTTAGATATAAACGACCCTCCGCTGCTACCTTAGCGGACTCTATTTCCCCTACCCCTTAGACATAAATGTCCCTCCGCAACACACTGCCGGCATAACTAACACGATACACTGGCTGCACTTTCAAGCTCTGTGTTATATTGGGATTCCACATAGAGGGGGAAAATGTCAACAATAAATAGTACTCAACTGAATTCTATTGAGGAAATTTCGAACGAACTGTATATTAAAAATCAATTACATCATATTATAAATTCATGTCAAGATGTTGATGATTAAGAAGTTATCCACGACTGATGTGTTTGTAGTAGTAACAGTTCCTGTACAAAAGTTATTTAGAGGCATAGGCTCAAAACACAATATATTGGTATCTGAGTTTAATGTAATACGAATGTTATTGCTCAGCATGAATAGGTTCTATAGCGGCCTCTACTTCAGTCACGTGGTATTCAAGGGTAGCTGTCACAGCCGATTTTACTAACACGTGCTTGATCCACTCAGCCTACCTACGGCTTGGAGAAGCACCTTGAAATTATTTGGCGCTACCGGGGAACTCATAATGATATGAGAGAAAAAACTAAAGGAATACTGAGGGCGTTATCTCCCAATAATGTAGCATCAACCCTTAAGTCACGTGCTTATTTACAGACTTTCCAAAAATATAGTAAAACTATTTTTTTGTGTTTATTAAAGTGTAGCTATTTTCTCTGTAGTTATAAGCTGAAGTTAGATCGTTAATTGTGTTAATATTCGAACAATTCTATGCAAAAGCCGTTTATCTTCTTCGAGCTAAGGATAATCCGAAACTAGCACTGCCCAAGCACCTTCGTGAATGTGAGAAAGCCATTGTAGTTGACTCGACACAGCGGATGTCAAGGCCGTGGCGTGTGGCGTGTGGGGAAGCCAAGGTAATTGCTGCCCGAAGCGGACAGTAAGCAAATTAAAGACCGACTTCAAACAACATTTCCTCCAAAACATATTCCTCTGTTTTACGATGTCAATGATGAGGTGTAATCTAAGCTTGAGGTTCATGTGACCACCACCAGGAGCGCTCTATGCTTAATGAAAACGCTACCATCATGCATAAAGAAGGAAACCGGTTGAAGGAATTACTATAAATTATGATCACAGGTTCTTTGAAGATTATAAAACAGTAATAGGCTTGATTTAACTCGTGTTGGAGAAATGAAACCCACTTTTGGGAAAAAAACATTTTTCCTTCATTTACATAAAAAGTGTGATCGCCTATAACGGTTTGATTGAAAATTGAATTCTTAAAACACTTCCTAAGAATAATGTTGTCAAACAAAAACATTTTCATTATATTCAAATATAACTATATTTATTATTGATTGAACTATAAGGGTAACGAGTGATATAAACATCATCGATTCTTGAGGATAATATTTAGAAATACAGTAAAAGCTCTTTATCCGGCATTCTATCATCCGGGACGTTCTATTAACCGGAATATTTTCAAAACAAAAACAAAGTAAAGTAGGGTCTACTCTGCTTTGTTGTTACAAGATGTGACTGATCAGAAATACAATACAAAACAGGCGTCAATACGTATGCTATTTATTGACGGTTTGGTCAGTTGCGTTTGTAAAAGTCTCGGTTTATCATTTAAGTTGTGCTTTACTGTTTAGTAACAATGAGTAAGAAAAAATTCATGGGCAAAATTTAAAAGAAAGTGCTGGCTATCAAAGAGAGAATTAATATTTTCGACAGACTAGACAGCACAAAATATCTTCCAGCTTGAAAACCTACAAGGTTAAGGGATGTTCCTCAAAACGATATTGAAGAGTGGCTACATGACTATGAAGACACATTCGCACCACAATGTAACTGATGAAGATTGAATAAGAACGTAGAAGAGCATTCAGCTGACAGGGAAGAAATAGTAAACGTTCAAGAAAAAGTAAACGTTTAATGGGATAATGCTTTTACAACGCTGTTAAGATTTGTTGAAGGTGAGAAATACTACTCGGCTCAGGAAGTTTTGCAACTACATAGCCTTCATTTAAAATTTGTTGAAAAACTGTCATCTCGTGCAGGCAGTCAGATGTCCGTGATTATAGTAAACCTCATTAAAAGATTATAAAATCATTAGTTTTTGTGTAGTCAAGTGCACTAGTGCAGGTTTTATTTTAACGCTGTATGAACGAAAAACGTTTTTAGCAATAAATTTCTTTTCTTTCTTAAATTTAAAAAAATATATTTTGCTTACGCGATCGTGTGCTTTCAATAATACGTACGAAAATACAGTAACTGGATACAAACAAATATGGAAGGTAAGATTCCAACAGTACATTCAATTTTGCCTGATAAGTAGCATAGCGTTATGCACAGTATATTGGCTGTAGGCTATAGGTTAGGTTCTATTCTTTGGAAATTTTCAATAACCGGCAACATGCCGACCCCGAGAGTATTAGAGCTTTTACTGTATAAAATAGTACAAACATTCATTCACCATCATTGCGCTTATTTATAGTTTTCTTTGAATGAAAACAAATGTGGCAATTTTATGGCCTACATTTCGAATTTGCCGTTGCCTGTTCTACATAATCTCGTTTGTTAACTAAACATATAAAAGTTGGACTATAGTTGTATAGATTCTTAGTAGTTATTTCTCTATTGTTCTTTATATTTCCCCTTGTTAATTAGACAAGTATTATATGTAAATTCTTAGTTACTAATTTGTTATAGAATGTTTTGTTATTATATATATAGTGAATGAGAGAGAGGCAGAAGAGGGAGATGGGGAGGGAGAGAGAGGGAAGAGGGAGAGAGAGAGAAAGACTATATACGAGACTCGTATACTTACCTGTTGGGTTTTAAGTACAGTATATATTACGCAAATTTTTATTTTAGAATTTATCACCGAGGGGTTTCATAACCCGGGGCTCTAACCTACAAATACTATATATAAATTCTTACTTCCAATTTCTCATTTACTTTGTGCTTCCTTGCTCTCCTACATATTCCTCTCCATTTACCACAAATAATAAATCTGAACTCAGTACGGGAGCCTGTAACCCACACTGAGCGCGTCCCCCAGGTGGCGGATAGGGGAATGCCTCTCCACAGGTTCACCCTGTGAGTGGTAGGAGGTAAAATACCTCCCGCGGTCCAAACAGGCAAAGGTCCAACCTCTTTGGAGGCAATGGCACCCCCTTTCTATGAATAGCGCAATAAATAGTCTAATCGACCATGTTACCGCGTTCGGGGTAGCCCGATGCACCAAAAGCTGATGTCCGGTCCCTTGGTAAGAAGTATGCCACGAAGTCACTCAATTTCTTACAACCTAACATAAATGGCACACAGAAAAAAAAACAGAAGAACTTTCAGACATCGTTCATCAAAACAATATTCATGTGGCTTGTCTGCAGGAAACCAAACTAAATCCAATCCTTACGTTGAGAATTTAAGGATACACCACAATTTGGAAAGACAGGGATGATCGAGCTGGTAGAGGACTTGCTTTCCTTATCCAGCAACGAGACATTAAATACAAGATCTGTCTTTGCAATGAAAACATAAACTCTGACAGAAGTACCGAAGGACAAGCTATTGACAACTTCCTACCTCAGCACTCGCTCAGAATAGTCAATTTCAATCATCCAGACAACACGAAAATCGATGTCAACCTTCTTTATGATCTTGTGGACACAACTAATGATTAAAAAATTAGGCTCGGAGATTTCAATGCCAGAAGTCCCTCGTGGGGTAGTTCTGCTCTAGATCAAAGAGGCTCTCAAGTTGAAGATCTTCTCATCGACATAAACTTCTCAGTCTTAAACGACAATCATGTTACTTACGTCTTGAAACCCAATGGCACTGTGTCAGCTTCTGACATCACTACCAACCAACGTGATCAGCTTATATCTTGGAATGTTCTTGACAGTGCTATCAGCGACCATTTCCCAATTCTCACCAGGGGCAACCTGACACTTTATATGCCTGAGCAAATCAAAGGTTCCTGGAACTTCAGGAAAGCTGGTTGCTTTCAATTTACTTGAAACCTTGATGAATTCTGCGACCTTATCAAGTAATCTTCTCCAAACAACATGGTTTCTTCTTTCAACGCTTTCGTACAAAATGCCGCAAAACGTTTCATTCATTGGGGAAAGAGGAAAACCGACTGGGTATCCTGCGGAAAAGATATCCACATTAAAGCCCTTGTATCGGAAAGAGATGCTCTGTGGGGTTCATAACAATAACTCAGAAGATAACAGGAAAAAAAACATTAACAGCTGTCAAAACGTTAAAGCGGAAATATATTTGCGCAAACGCCACAAATGGGAAGAATTTGTGCTGCCTTGGATCCTAGAAGAACATCGTAACACTGGAATACCATTAAGACTGAATAATCGAGTTTTGCAATCGCCGCAACTTGCTCAAGAAACAAACTCTATCAATTACTGTGGAAAACTAGCTCGCACAAATATTGAAAGTGCCAATATGCAAGCCGAATTCTATGCTAGCAACAGCAAGCTTAATTTCAGTAAAACAGACAAAGTCCCTCTTAAGACCACAATAAGACTAATCCAAGGCTCTTTTAGGCCCCCTAAGAACAGCATTTTCTCTGACACTTTCACAAAGGAAGAACTCAATTCTGTCACCCTTAAACTTATCCTGCCACCTTTAAACTTATCCCAAAGAAAGCTCCTCATCTTTGGCAGCATGATTCAATACATCAGTGACAAAGCCAAAATAATGTTACTAGATATCTTCAATCTCTCCTGGACTTCCGGCAAGATCACAATAACTTGGAACACCTCTATTCCAAGCAAAAACGCCTCTGACTGCAAAAGCTATCATACTAGTACACTATGCAAGCTTATGGAGCGAATGATGCACTCCAGAATCAGGAACTGGCTAACTCATGAGAGAAAAATACACTTTTACCAGGCAGCATAGCGAGCTCATCATAGCACAGTGGATCATCTCTTTTACCTTTGCCAATCAATTATTGATGGACTACAGAAAGACTTCATGGGAAAACAGTCGATGTTTTTCTTGACTTGTCTTAAGCTTTCGACCGAGTTTGGCGACAATAACCCATCCGCGTTGCCAATGAGGTTGGTATCGATGGATTAATGGCTTGTTGAGAAACAGACGGTCCTTAGTCAGATTTAATGGAAAACTCTCTAAAACCTGCAAAACATGGGCCGGGGTCCCACAGGGTCTGTCTTGAGCACTCTGCAAGAATACTAAGATCGCCTGCTATGCAGATGATATTGCCATTTGAAGTATAAGCAAGATCTCAAAACTCCTCAGTAATTCCTAGTTCTCAGTTTTGAAGGCATTGCAACATAGAGTGCAGATCGCAAACTTATTATAAACCCCAATAAGTATAACTACTGTGTTTTTCCAACTGATAGTAGAAATCGTGGAACCTCCCAACCTTAAAAATTCAAAACTCCATAATTGAACGCATTGAAAATCCTAAATATCTGGGAGTGATCCTAGATCCAGAACTGAGATTTACTAAACACATGCAAACCACGGCAAATAAGGGTCTAAAGAAATTGAACAACCTCCGCAAACTTTGTGACACAAACTGGGGTTCAAGATTATCAACACTGAAAAGTACTTACATCACTCTCATTAGGCCAGTACTTGACTGTTGCTCCCACATTTGGGTACATGCGTCTGAATCTGTTAAAGACACATTAGATTCAGTCCAGTATAGAGCATCAAAAATTATCATTTGTGCAGTGTCCTCTATTAATAACACCAAGGCAGAACTTGAAAGCGGTCTTGTTTTTCTTGAAAACAGACGGAAACTTGCTACTGTAAAGTTCACTAACAAAATCAGAAACCACAATAAAGACCACATGGCTAACAGGGCTTTTGATGCTTTGGCAGGTATGTCGAGAGTTCAGAGATCATCAACTCTGCAATTTGACAGAGACATCAGAGAGGCCATCCTTCTTGACCACTTCTCCCTGGACATTACTCAAGAACCACTTTTTCCTTGCAAGCCCCTATGAATACTAAAATCGTTACTAACTTAATGGAACCATCCTCTAAGAAAGAACCAACTCAAGTTTTATAACAGAAAGGTGAAGACACTGTTCTGTTACTTGCCAAAGAAAACAGTGCATTAGTTTACACAGATGGTTCCTCTGATATTGACTGTGATAGAGGTGGTGCAGGCATCTCTATCAT